>CABHPQ010121190.1:0-20952 GCA_902168405.1 Peromyscus aztecus | reverse complement strand
CTGTGAATCACACACACACACACACACACACACACACACACACACACCAGTGAAAGCAAACTGAATCCAGTGAGCAAAACACACCCTATCCCTAAGTGAATGGTGAGAGTGAACACCGATGTGAACATAAATTGAACCCCTCCTTCAATTTATGATTAATTGATAAATATCTCTGACTTTGCGGCTGTGTGTGTGTGTGTGCCGGGGGCGAGTATAACTGTAGCTTTTATGACCTTGAAGACTGTTCTTGATTAAGCCTGACTTTTCATGGTGAGCCCGTGCTAGTGTTAGGTAAGGCTGCTTTTTTCGGGTGTTGAGGTAAGGTTTCTTTAGGTCTTTTTAAAGGTTAAGAGCTTTCCAGCTGGTTTCCTACTGAAGTTGCTTCTTAGGGGAGCTCTTTTGTTACTCTGTGTGTTGGTTGTAGCATCCACTCACTTCTCTAGAATAATCTTAAATGTTGACTACAGTGAAACAGAGGTTTGTTAGGTAGTGTGTACACACTTGACTGACACTGGGCAGACCACAGCAAGATCAACACGAACCTCACGATGTATCCTGATAATTATCATGTAGATGGTGCAGTTTCCTTAAGTCATTGTTTGGAAAAAGAGCATGTTCTTACACAATGGCTTTGAACGTGCCAGAGTCTTTGTTATGTGTAGTCTTCATCTAGACATATTTAATTTGCTGCAAAAAAATTGTATTTCCAAACCAGAAATAGACTGCTGTTTTAAACTCTGTAGAGTTTAGTTAGTATGATCAATAATTGTCTGTAGGGCTGTCAAGATGGCTCGTTGGGTAAAGGCACCTGCTGCCAAACCTGGCATTGGTTCTCCAGAACCCATGTGGTGGAACCCACTAATTCCTGAAAGGGGCCCTTTGACCTCCACACAGGTTCTTGGTCTGTGCTTGCCTACCACAAGTAGTAATAAAAGTGTAAAAGTAATAAACAGTTTTTAATTGGCTAGAATGCTGTATGACTGTTTGGTGATTTTTTTTATGTTGTTTAACAGCTGTTTTTGATAAGTAATAGTTACCTTCTGTTGACAATTATATCAGTGGACACAGTTATGTAATAGTGTCATAATTTCACAATGTTCACATTTCACACATATGTTAATTCATTAGATATTGTGATTGTGAGGGTTTCTTTTAATTATCAACTTGCCACAGTGTAAAATCACGTGGGAAAGGAGTCCCAGTGAGGGACTGCCTGGATCATGCTGGCCTGGGAACATGCTTGTGAGGGTTTTTTTTTTTCCTAATTGATTTTTAAAATTAATTTCTTAATGTTTTTCTTAATTTTTTTTCATTGGGGTAGGAAGGTCCAACCTGATGTGGGCAGCAGCATTTTTTTGGGTCTGGGTCCTGAATGTATAAAAGTAGAGGAAGTAAGGGTACACATTCATGCATTTATTTTCTCCTGCTCTTGACTCTCAAGCCTCTGCTGCTGTGACTTTCCCCACAATGGTGGGTTGTGACCTGGCGTTTTAAGCCGAATAAATCCTTGTTTTATGTCAGAGTATTTTATCACAGTCACAGAAATGGATCTAGGACAATCACTGATTTGAAATTATTCCCAGCAGTGGTTTTAGAATCTCCATTTATAGACGAGGAAGACATTGGTGAGTTTGAACAACCTGCCAGGTTAACCACATGTGGAGGCAGTTAGAATTTAAACGAATGTCTTAACTTCAAAAACTAGGTGTGCTTTTCCCAGCATGAATAGTTTCAATAAAATTGTTAAATTGGTGTTTGTTTAGAAAATAATAACTAAAAGGTTCTTCAAATTTATCATAAGTAATAGTTTTATATTCTTGTTTTGGTATCATTTAGGACTATTATTTGCTTTGTGGTCTGCTATTAGAGATTCGGTT
This sequence comes from Peromyscus aztecus, assembly GCA_902168405.1. Lineage (NCBI taxonomy): Eukaryota > Metazoa > Chordata > Mammalia > Rodentia > Cricetidae > Peromyscus > Peromyscus aztecus. The sequence goes on along the minus strand of CABHPQ010121190.1, from coordinate 19,075 downwards.
TTTAGCTGAGTACTAATTAGATAACTTTCTAGATCCAAAATTCACTGTTGGGTATGTCATCCTATTTTTATCACGTTTGCCTTGACACCATGTCTCACTGAACCAGACGCTCAGCCTTTCAGACAGGCTGGCCGAGCTTCGTAGGTCCCCCGTCTTTGCTCCCCCAATCGGGGCCACAGGCACATGGGACTGCCCAGCTTTTTCCATGTGTGCTGGGGATTCAAACTTAGGTGCTTGTGTTTGCAGAACTAGTGCCTTGAGACTTTAAGGGTTTGCTTTTTTGTTTTGTTTTTTATTTTTAGTTTTCAGTAGATTTATTTGTGTTATGTGTGAGTGTTTTGCCTGCATGTATGTTTGTGCTCCATATGTGTGTTTGGTGCCTAAGGAGGCCAGAAGAGGGTTGGATTCTCTGGACCTGGAGTTACTGATGGTTGTGAAATGCCATGTGGGTGCTGGGCACTGACCCTGGGTCATCTATAAGAACAACAAATGCTCTTAACCAGTGACCCATCTCTCTAGCCCCCAGTTTTGTGTTTAGAGATTTAGTTTTATGTGTATGAGTGCTTTGCCTGCATGGATGTATATGTTCCACATGCATGCCTTGGTGCCCACACAGGTCATGCCCTGGAACCGGAGTTAGGGATGAGTGTGGGCCATCATCTGAATTCTGGGACCCAAACTCTAGGTTCTCTGTAGGGAGAACAGGTGCCTTAACCACCGTGCCAATTCTTCAGCCCCTGAGGTCTTAGATTTTTAGACATACTTGAATACTTGCCCTGAGCAGGACACCATTTTGTCCCATGTCACAGGTGAGAAACCTGCAGTTTGTCAAGATTAACTCACCTGTCTCTGCAGATTGAGAATTAATTATTGGCTCACTGGTTGCTAATAGGAGCTGGATTCTGAGATCCAGGGCTTTCTGATACGAAGCCTCTCCCTCACTACCACACTCTCCCGCCTAGGAGAATAGTTATCTAGTGAAGGGGTTAGAGTGTGGAGGCAGGGCAGCGTGGGTAGGAGTGGAGACGAAGAGATAGATGAGGGCAACTGGTGGGAAGGTTTTGTATAGTGAGCAGTTCATCGTGAGGCTGTTTAGCTAGGGGAAAGGTTGAGGGAGAGAAGCAGATGCGGATGACTAGGTAATCATTGAGAGTTTATGTAAGAGGATACTTTGAGACTCCTAGAAAAGAGAAGGGATGTTAGAGCCCAGGGACCTGCAGGAAGGTGCATACAGAAGTCAGGGTGCTGAGGTGGAAGAGCTGTGAGGCAGAGGGGCAGAGAGGACCCTCCTTGCCCTCATTCCCTTCTCTGTGCCCATTGTGCCCGCTGTCTTCTGCTCTGGCCAGGCACTGTTCTACATAGTAAGAAACAAGGCAGACGGCAGTGAACTAGACACTGAAAACGGCTCTGAGAAAAGGTATTCCGAATCAGGACAGGCAGCGATAAGCAGAGTTGATGGATCGGGCTACACTGTGTCGTCAGATGGTGGTCAGTGCTGGGAGAGCAGTGAAGCCAGCAGGGACTCTGGAGATTACCAGGGTGCTGTTGGAGGGACAACACAAATCGGAAGTGGGGGGAGGGGTAGGCAACGGAGGCAAAAACATTCCCCTTGCCCAGCCTTGTCACTAAGAACTAGTGAGAAAAAAACAGAGCAGAGCAGGTGAAGGAGGTTTCTATAGAATATTAAAATTGGCGGAGGGCAAGTTATTGCAGATGTTTGAAGGCCACTGTAAAATCTTTTTAACTTTTTAAAGTGTGTGTGTGTGTGTGTGTGTGTGTGTGTGTGTGTGTGTGTGTGAGTGTGTGTGACATGAGCGCTGCAGTGTGCGTGTACAGGTCAGGGGACAACTTACAGGAAGTGTCTCTTCTACCATGAGTCCTGGGAATTGAACTCAGGTCATCAGGCGTGGCAACAAGTGCCGTCACCCATAGAGCTGTTAGCCCCTTTATAAATCTTTGCTTTCACTCTGAGATAGGAAGTTCTGTGCTCAACATTGCAGAAGAGCAAAGTGAGATAGAACTGAAAAGTTCCCACTGGATTTATGATCCCAGAATATTCTTTTCCCCTTTTAAGAAGTCCGTAATTGCTTCACTGATCATTTATGCTGCCAGATGTCCTAGCAACTGAGGACACAGGACTGAAGAGTCAGTGCCCTCACTTACTGTCCACTGCGTGCACATCAGCATACTGTTCTCTTCCTTTTCCACAGCTAGTTCTCCACAGAATGCCTGTAGACCTATAAGAACCTATAGTTCTTTATAGTGCTCTGAGAAAACCTTGTAGAGAATTCTAGACTGCTCTAAGAAGGGGGGGTTTTTCCTGATTGGGTAATGAACTGGGGACAGAACTGAAATTACCAGTAAGAATTGTATTAGCAAAGTAAATGGGTGGATGGATGGATGGATGGATGGATGGATGGACGGACAGATGGTAGAGCAAGGTCAACAGTAACAGTTTTCTTGTAGTGTTTCTACTTGTTTTTAATTTATGGCGCATGCATGGATTACTGAATGATTGTTTACTGGTCAGCTGCTGTAGACGGTAAAGGTAGCAGGGGGAGATAACAGAATAATGAGACAAAGAGGAATCCCATTTTATAAATCCCTTGAATGATTTCAGCAAAGGCTCACTGCTATACTGTGGGCATTTTCCTTTTGAGGAGTAAGTTCTCCATGACAGTTCATCTGAGGTCACTAAACATCTATTGTCTCAAACACCATTCTAGCATCTGGCGGGACTCAGAAAACAGGAGCCAGTGATTGCCCTGAGGTATGGACCAGTTTTTAGTGGGAGAGATGGACACTGGAACAGGCTTTGATCTTAGCTCTAGTCGTCCTCTCTAACGGTGGAAGGCGTGGAGCTTGAGGTGGGTGAGTGGATGAGTCAGGAAGGAAGGCCGTAGGAAGATGTCCAGTGCTGGCAACTCCGTGTGGATGGCATAACGTAAGTCACGTGTGAAATGCAGAGTTAGGGCTGTGTTTGTGAGGGGGTGGGGAAATCAGCAAGTCCCGGCTCTTAGACGTTTAAGTGTAGACAGCATAAGGCCAGGCTAAATGCGCACTCCCCTGCCTCGGGCACTGCAGGAGACCAGCACAGCATAGGTTGTATTAGTCTGTACTAGGAATGCAGAGCTCTGAGGGACTAGTAGTTAAAACCGGAATGAAAACTGAGATTGTCTCCCTTACAGACAAGCTTTGCAAGTAATTGTACTATATGGGAAAGAAAAAAGTCACAGTTTAAGGCTGGAGTTAGAGAAGCATTTGTCTTTAGCTTCGCTTGGACTTCCTTTTAAAACAGACTTCCTGTTTGTTCATAGCCACACCCTTTAAAACCCTTTTTTATTTTCTCCCAGGAGCTCTTTGAAGTATTCTAAGTCATTGATCTCTCTCTGTAGTGGTGTTGATACTTTCCCAAAACCCTTAGCTCCACACATGTTCACTACTGCTCTTATTAAAGGAAGTCAGGTAAGAGAGAGCTGATCGGGGTCTGGGCTCTGTTGTTGACTTTGTGCCTTTTCAGCTAAGTCTTGACACTTGGAGAGGAATGGACAATTGTCGGTCCTGTTTGTCTTTAAAGGCATATAAATTGAAGTTTTAGTTTTCAGTGTGAGAAAATGAAGCCATATTTTTACTTGAGGAAGAAATGGCCCTAGACAATGAAAGAAATGTTGACCTTGAAAAGAAATCTTCATGGAACAGAAAACTTTCCCTACCACCACCACCACCCCTACCCCACCCCCACGCAGTCCTCCGTCCCCCATTCTTCCTTCCTCAGCCTCTCCAATGCACCACCACACCTGGCTTTCCTATGTTCTTGACAGTCAATGTAAAATGATCACTTGTTATATGTCAAATCCACTGTCAGACCTGAGTTGTGGTAGACCATATATATCTCTTGAGTTTCCAATGGGAGGTATCCATACTTAATTTGTTGTCTTTACCATGCAAATAAAGTCTTGTATTAAATATTTTTAATTACATTTAAGTTTTGACTTATTTGAACCGTGATACTGTAAGTGAGAATCCTCTGTGGAAGTAAATTATAGAGAGGGAAGAAGGGTGAGATGATCAGTCTTTTAAGTGGTGACTATTGATTAATCATGTCATAAGGGGAGTTTTTGTTCTTCAGCTGGTAAGAGGTAAGTAAATATGTCAGGAAAGTATAGAATTAATGATCTGATGGTAAACTCTCTGGTTTGAAGATCTACACAATGTAAAGAATTGTCCACAACCTCCTGTGGTAGAGCTGTACATTAAAAGTTATGTTGGTAGCACCTATTTTACGTTTTCCTATAAGATGAATGACGTCAAATTTTAAAGCTATAGTCTCCTCTGACTAGTCCCAGTCCCACTCTGCACTCTTGTGACAGGTGTGTGTGGCTGTGTGTGTGTGTGTGCGCGCGCGCACCAGTATTAATAGACATGAATACTGTTGTACTTCTGTAATGTGGACATCATTAGCATCCTGGACACTATAGGAGGCCAGTGCAACTTGGGACAGTTTGTGTCAGGGAGCTCAGCAGAGAGACAATGTGACGTATGTAACAAATTGGCTTTCTAAGTAAGGGCTACCTTTGGAGGTGGGGCATCAGTGCGTCTAGGGAAAGGCTGGTCACTGGACTGAGTGGAAGAGAGCTTTGTAGGAGAGCAAGAGCCAGAGCTGGCTGCATAGCAGCCATGTTTGGTGCCACGGTGAGGGCAATATAGAGCATAAGCTGGAGCTTGCAAACAGTGGTTTCCTGATTTAATTTCCCCAGTCATATACTTCTAGAACTTTATATGATTACTTGATTTTCCACTTAAGATAAAATTGGATAGTGTTATGTGACAAAACTTCTTTCAGGGAGACACTACACATATCTCTCCTCACCTCAGATAGGGAGCCCACAACAGTCCAAAGTGTGTGACCTTGGCTGTCCTGGAACTTGAGCTCTGTAGATGCTCTGTAGACCAGGTTGGCCTCGAGCTCATAGAGATCCACCTGTTTCTGCCTCCCAGTGCTGGGATTAAAGGCTTGTGCCACGGCTGCCCCGCTGAGAGCGTCCTTTCTAAGTGGTTTGGTTGCTCTAAACCTTTTCAAGGCAGCTCAGCTGGTTTCTAGTCTCTACTTCTTCCAGGCAGAGGGTGTGGTCTCAGTCTTCTTTGCAGCTTGGCTTGTCTGAGAATGACTCTCAGCAGTTTTATTGCCTACTCTGGAAAGGGGGCATCTAGTGAATCTGGTTGGTTTCAGGGACTTCCTGAAGCTCTTTTGAGTTGTTTACCTTCCTGATTAAGGAGGATGGGGATGTTTCGATCTTGGAGGAAGCTGCTGCACAGCAGGTACTAGGTGCTCTCTGTGGCCGCACATACAGTAAAGTGGGCTCTTAGATGTGAAAAGTACTTTGCTCACACACACTGCACTACTTGTACATGAGTGTTGGTGTTTCTTACAATCTTCCCTAGGTTACATTGGCATCTAAATAATATCTGTGTTGCTTGTGACTACTTGTGTTCCTCCAAGAGATAGATGGAATTTTACCCTGAATATTAAGCATCTTCTTTGGGACAAAAAAGGGAAACACCATAATGACAAATGTGGTTCCTGGGATTAGAAAATTTTTATTTAGATACCTGAAAGGACCTCAAAGTTGGTACAAGACACCCCAAGAGCAAGTTCTCAGCACAAAGGAGATTTGTTTGCCTCAGAGGTCAGAGGGCAGGGAGTAAGAGACAAAGATAGGAAATGTAGGACTAGGGAGAAGAAGGGAACAAGGGAGAGGGGGAAGGGATATTTGTCCTAGAGAGACAAAGGACTGCCTCTGAATAGAGAGGAGACAGACAAGACCCATAGGCAAATGGCAGTTTATAAAGATAAAGGGGGAAACTCTGTGTTAGTATGAGTTAGTTAATTTTAATTGGGCATGTTAATTAAGGTAGCCAAAGGGGGCTTTTGATTGCTGGACTTCAGTACTTTGATAATTTGACCTTGGTAGTCAGCCTCAGGAGGAGGAAGTGGCCAAATAAGGGACTAGACTTGGTGGCCAGCTTTAGGAATGGAATCTACTGGTTTAGCAAGGCAGAGGGAATGGGGGAAGGGCAAGGCCTGCCAGAGCCATGTTTGCCATGCTCAGGCCCACTAGAGTCCTTCAACTACTGCCCTGGTTAGCCTTAGTTACCCACTGAACACAGCGTAGGGCCCTCTAAGAGGAAGAGCCTCATTTGAGGAATTGCCTACGTTAGACTGGTCTGTGAGTCTTGATTGTTAATTGATATAGGGGGCCCAGCACGCTGTGGGCAGCACCATTCCTTGGGCAGGTGGTATTGAGCTGTGTAAGCAAGCCAGCTAAACCTGAGCCTGTGAGCAATCGAGCAGCCTTCCTCCATGGTTTCTGCTTCAGGTTTCTGCCCTGACTTTCCTCAGTGATGGCCTTTGACCTGGAAGTGTAAACCAAATAAACCTATTCCTCCCCATATGTTGCATTTGGTCAGTGTTTATTACAGCAACATTTAGAAATGAAAATAACTACATTTGAAATGCAAAATAACATCTTTTTCTTTCTTAGGTTGAACAAGTAAAGTTACTTGACCGGTTTAGTACCAACAACAAGTCACTGACGGGAACACTGTATCTTACGGCCACACATCTATTATTTATTGACGCTCAGCAAAAAGAAACCTGGGTAAGACCATAGCAGGACTATCTTCTGTAGCAATAACAATGGACTGATTGTTTAACCACTGGTTATGTATCTCAACCAAATTTTTTTATTAGTTTTGTTTTTGTTTTTCATTTTGAATAGGGTTGTAGCTAGAGTTTTCCTGCCCAGCCCACAGTCAGGATAAATCTCTTTCACCTGCCAGTCCCACAGCCGCTCAGACCCAACCAAGTAAACAAAGAGACTTCTATTGCTTACAAACTGTATGGCCGTGGCAGGCTTCTTGCTAACTGTCCTTTTATCTTAAATGAATCCATTTCTGTAAATCTATACCTTGCCACATGGCTGGTGGCTTACCGGCATCTTTACATGCTGCTTGTCCTGGCGGCGGCTGGCTGGCAGTCAGTCAGCGACTCCTTCTGCCTTCCTGTTCTTTTTATTCTCTCTGTTAGTCCCGCCCATACCTCCTGCCTAGCCACTGGCCAATCAGTATTTTATTAACAACACATTTGCCATACAGAACATTCCCACAGCATAGGGTCTTGCAATGTAGCCCAGGCTGGCCTTGAACTTGCTGTCTGTCGTCTTCTGGAGAGCTAGGATTATAGGCATGTGTAACTACTCGCAGATCAATAAAATTTTTCTGTTTTCAAGTGACTTCTGCCTCCCTTCTACGGGTCATTAATATCATTTGTAATATGGAATTATGTAGGATACTCGACCTTTTAAACCTGTGTAAAAACTTAGAAAATGATTTTTGTTCCTTTAGTTTTTTAAAAGTCTAGGTGATGTTTGTGCATGTGAACAATCATATGGATTGTATAGTATATTCCGTAACATTTTAATGTCAAATTACAATTAGGAGGTTTCTTTTTTGTAACTTTAAACATTGCAGTATACTTATATAAATATTATATGTGTGTGTGTGTTCAAATATGCATTGCAGGCATACTTTTAAGTACATTTTAAAGTGTACACATGCAGATAGAATTCAGTGGATGCTTCAACAACATGTTAGGTTTGAACTGTGTAGGTCCACGCATATGCTGAGTTTTTTTTTTTTTTTAAAGATTTATTTATTTATTATGTATACAGCATGTATGACAGCAGTCCAGAAGAGGGCACCAGATCTCATTACAGATGGTTGTGAGCCACCATGTGGTTGCTGGGAATTGAACTCAGGACCTCTGGAAGATCAGTCAGTGCTTTTAACCTCTGAGCCATCTCTCCAGCCCCGAGTTTTTTCTTTTTTGGTTTTAAGATTTATTCTTATGTGTATGTGTGTATTTCTGTGTAGGGTTATGTGCATGTATGAATTCAGGTGCCCATAGAGTACAGAAAAGGGCATTAGCTCTCTGGAACTGGAGTTACAGGTGGTTGTGAGCTCCTTGCCGTAGGTGCTGGGAACTAAACTCAGGTTCTCTGCAGGAGCAGGAGCAGTAGACGCTCTTAACTGCTGAGCCGTTTCTCCAGCTCTTCTTTCTTCTCCTGTTTGTTTGTCTTTTAGATTACAATGTGAACAAAAAAACCAAAAAAACCCCTTACAGGTAAGTCATGTAGTATAGGAATAGTTCATAAATTAAGAAAAAGTTAAATACGTCATGGATGCATTAAACATATGGTCATTTTTTTTTCATTTACTGTTATAAATGAAAATCTGTTACACAGATTTATCCAAATTTACACATATAGACACAAGGTGTAGAGGGTACCATTTGGAGTTGCCATACTGCATAGTATATTAGTGAAATGATTTTGTAGCTACTTCTCTTACTAGTGCAGCAAGATCAACCATGGCAGGAATCTGCTTCAAATACTGTGGGCTGCTGATCATCAAATCATGAGCAGATGGTGCTCATTTCTCCCAGAAATTGCATAGTGCAGTAAAAAGTGATGGCCCAGGGACCTCGTGTATTTTCACTGTGTCTAATGTGTAACATAAAATATGTTAATATCTACATTACTGGAAGTATGTGTAGTCAGATTATTAGCAGTGAAGTGGGGGGAGCCAAAGTTAAGCTTGGGTTTTTTACTTGTTGATGCCCCCAATCCTGTGATGTTGAAGGTTCAACTCCACAAAATCTTGTGTGCATCATTTCTTTCTATGTACTTGCTGGGGTTTCTCTTGGACATTTTCCTGGGAATGAGAAGACATTGCTAGGTCTTACAGAAATGCACGTTTAAACTTTCATATTGTTCCTTCATAATGGCTGTTTCAGATGATTCCTCTCAGTGAAGTGTTAGGTTTTCCTGTGTCCTCAGCAACACTGACGTTGTCATCTTAAAGACCCCTGCCTATCTAATTCAGAGAAGCAACTGCCATGTCAACTTGCTGAGTCCAGAGATGTCATCCCTGCAGATGTTTTGGCTCTTAAGTTTTCTATTAGATTACCTATCCTTTTTATTTCTATTATTGACTTTTAAAATGATTTTTTTAAAAGATTTATTTATTTATTATGTATACAGCATGTATGACTGCAGGCCAGAAGAGGGCACCAGATCTCATTACAGATGGTTGTAAGCCACCATGTGGTTGCTGGGAATTGAACTCAGGACCTCTGGAAGAGCAGTCAGTGCTCTTAACCTCTGAGCCATCTCTCCAGCCTAAAGTTGCATTTTTTTTTTTGAGCTGAGGATCGAACCCAGGACCTTGCGCTTGCTAGACAAGCACTCTACCACTGAGCTAAATCCCCAACCCGACTTTTAAAATGATTTTAATTTTTTGTGCTAGGGAAGGGTTTTGAATGTGCAAGGCAAACATTCCATCACTGAGTTCCATCCCCAGCCCTGTCTTCTGATTTCTGAGTTCTGGGTTTTGATGCTTTATGAGAGTGTATGTCGTCATTGGCTTTTCCCATTTATAGCTAGTCTTTTGTGTAGTCTTTTAATAAAGTTTACATTTTTAACATAGATTTTTCAGTTTTTTTCTTCTGTGGTTTTGTTCCTCTGTAGTACACTTAGGAAGCCTCCCTGTGTGTGAGTGTAAGGAAGCTGCTTCTGTGGTTTCTTCTTCTGAAGATTTCAAGTCTTATTGTCCATCTGGGAGAGACTGGGGTATGGTGTGACATCCTGCTTATTTGGTACCATGTACTGACTGCTTCATTTTCTTTGTCACTAGACCCAGCTCTCTCCTGAGGAAAGCTTCTGTGTCTGTGGGGGCTGCTGTCCAGCTGTCTGTCCTGCTCTTTTCGCATATCGACTACACTTTACCTGCCTCACTTCTTTGTTGTTTTGTTTTGGTTTGGTTTGGTTTTTGGTTTTTCGAGACAGGGTTTCTCTGTGTAGCTTTGTGCCTTTCCTGGAACTCACTCTGTAGCCCAGGCTGGCCTCGAACTCACAGAGATCTGCCTGCCTCTGCCTCCCAAGTGCTGGGATTAAAGGCGTGCGCCACCACTGCCTGGCCTCACTTCTTTGTTAACAGTAGCTTTTTATATGTGTTGATATCCAAAATTGCTGATTCTCTCAGCTTGTTCTTCAAGGTTGTCATGACTACCTGATGCCTTTTCTTCTCTTATTCTCTCATTCCTTTAGCAGATGTTTACTGAATACCTGTTGTGTTTTCATATCACTGTTCTAGGTGTTTTGGAAATAATAGCCAATCTTAGTGTAAAACTTTAGTTCTCATGGAGATATGCTCTTGTTGGGAGAAACAGATGATGAATAAGTAAAATGCAGATTACACGCTATGTAGGAAAGGGGATGGCATACTCCAGAGGGAGTGCCTTAGTCATGTTCCTTACAGCCCTGATGATGTCAGGTTTTGTGATCCCCATTTCATGGTGCAGAAGTTGAAGCCCAGGAATGTGGGGATGCAGACAGTGTCACCCAGTCTGGGCAGAGTAATAAAGGGAGCTTATTAGGCAGTGCAGTGGTGCAGTGTTGACTCGAAGGCTGGCTCTGCTGCTCGCAGGCTGTGTGACTCTTTGAGGGTGCTTCCTACTGTGACTAGGTTACTATCAGACTGAAAATGCCAAAAGACATCCCAGGGCTGGGGAATGGGGTGGCCTTTCTTCCGCATCCTCTCCTTTTATCAGGGAGAAGTTTACCCAGGTAACCCTGACAGCTTTCCATGGTGTTGAGTGTTGGGATATTGGGATGTTTGAATGGAAGGCAGTGAATGCAGGTTCCTGACATTTTTGATATCTTGGTGAAGATGGATTATTGCAAGGAGAAAAGGGAAGGGAATGGCAGACCCAGTGTTTCTGCTTAAGACCTCTATGAAAAGGACATAGTGTCTGTCATCATGGAGCACTTTTGTGAATATTAAATAAGAGAAAATAGGCAAAGCATCTGTTAAAGTAGCAGCTCAGTAAGTCCTAGCTGTTCTTACCCTTCTCTGAGCAGTAGAACCAAGATGAAAGGTTGTCTCTGCCCCCCAGGGCAGGGAATCACACACCCCTACAGCTCTGGGTACAGCTCAGAGTACACGGGCTCTTGTTGTCTCTTGTAGAGTTGGCCTTCATTGAGGTATGAACGCAGCGAGTAAGGTAAGGCGCTTGCAGGTTGAGGGTCAGCAAAGAGATGCCTGTGCTCCCCTCTCCTGTCGTCTTTCCTGTGGTCTTAGCAGTGCATCCCATGGGTCTCTCCTGGAGTCTGTGTAGTGGGAGCATTGTGGTTCTAGAAGCAGCCTTTCTGACCTTGGGCCCTCTTTCTCACTGTACAGATAGGCATTCTTTTATACTCACGTGATGTCAGGCTCCATTGTCACTCTCTTGAAAATGATTTGGGTCTTAATGGGGTCCTAATAATGACACAATGTCATCTCTAGTTCATGTATCTTATAGGTTATTGTCCCTCGTTCGCTGTGGAGATGGCACTGTTAGATGGTTGTGAGCAACTGTGCACTAGGCCCCCCAGTGCACATGTTAGTGGAGTTAATTCCCCAAGTATGAGCTCTGTCTGTGTAGGAACCATTTGTGCAGTTTTCATGGACGCATTATCTCCTTAAGACTTTTCCAAGCTTTTCTCGATTACTTATATGTGTTTAATCTTGCATGTCAGCCTTAGGTTTAATAGGTACAGTTAATATAATTATTAACATAATGTAATCATAATTATATAGCACACATATAGTCATCCATTCTTCTTTTTTAACTGAAAACAAACAGATAAAAAAAAAACAAAAACAAAACCCTACTAAGCAGGATGGAGTTTGTTGCTGCAGTTTATGATTCATTTTAAGGTTAATTTAGGACTTCTGGATCTCTTCTGATTGACTTTTTAATTATTCAGGAACCTTTAAAAGCTATTCTCCAGAAATTTTTTTCTTTAAATATTTCAAGTGGCTGGAAATGGTATTGAGAAAGAGTAAAAATTCTTAGTAGCAAACAAAATATCAATAGCAATGGGGATGCTAATCTTATGTTTTCAAAATGCCATCAAGCCATACTCTATAGTGAGGCTTCTTTATTCATACACTTAGTAAACATTAATTAAAATTTCTGTAGCACTTGGGATGGAAACTGGGACCTTGTGCATGCTAGGCAGGTGTTCTGCTGCTGAACTATGACCCCAGCCCCTCATTCAGCCCGCATATAATGACATGGAAAAAAACTAACAAAAATGACAGCATCTTCTTGGCTCAGGCATCCAGTTGTTAAAATGTGTTAAGTATGATAGCACATAACATTTGAGACTTTATTGGAGCATTGACATTTATGTACTCTGGAGAAGAACGTATATCAGTGCTTTGTGTGTTGGTGACGAGCGTGTTTGTTTATGCTGTAGATACTACACCACCATATTGCTTCTGTGGAGAAACTTGCTTTGACCACTTCTGGGTGCCCACTCGTGATTCAGTGCAAGAACTTCAGGATTGTGCATTTCATCGTTCCCAGGGAAAGAGATTGCCATGATATTTATAACTCTCTGCTGCAACTGTCAAAACAAGGTATGTTGTTCTTAGAGAGCAAAACTCACATACTTGATTGAGATGGGTTTTCCAGCCGACTTTAAGGTGTTGTTATTATTTTATCTTTACGTTATAGTTAGGTTGTATGTACTATCAACCCCTTAACCCCTCAGTGGTCTAGAACTCCCGAACAGTGGTTTAAAAATAATGGATCTACTGCTTTGAACTGTAAGAGTGGTGTAAGAAGGAACTGTAAGAAGGAACCGTGTAAGGAAAGACTTTTATAGTACAGCCTGAAGTTACATTAGATTATATTAACACTTTAAAACTTAATTGATAGGCAAGTAGCACATTGTGTATGTATTTGTGTGTGTGCAGATGAGCTGTCACATGTGTGCATGTGTGGATGGAGGCTAGGGTCCAGTGCCTTTACTTAGGAGCCATCCACTTTGTTGTTTGAGACAGTCATTTGGGACCCAGGACTTGCCAGTTTAGGGGAGGCTATTTGGCTGCAAGCCCCAGGGAACCACTTGCCTCCATCTCCCCAGCACTGGGATTACAACCATGTGCTACCACACCTGGTCTTTTACTTGGATGCTGGGAATTGAACTCAGGTCTTTTTGTTTTCATAAAAGCACTTTACTGACCAACCTACCTCCTTAGTACCTCACTTTTTTTTAAATGTGGGTTTTCTCTGTTAATGAAAGAGGTATTACTAAATGGAAAGTCATAGAAGGTCATGGTCCTCTAGCAACAGTGGCTAGGGTGGTAGATGCACCAGAGACAAGAGTAAACCTGTCTTAGTAGATGGAGGGTTGGGAGGGATAGAAGCCCTAAAAATGAATCTTAGAACTACCCAGGCCTGGGGCTCTGAAGGCTTCTGTCCCCAGCATGACTTGGATTACTTGTTAGCATGGATTTCAGTTGAGCAGTTTAGATGGAGGTCCACATGAGTGACCTAGGAGCACATAGAGCCTGATACATTCCATTGTCCTAGATTGAACCAAGGTATATAGCAAAGATGGTTATGAGCTAATGTCCTTGTTGATTTGGGTCTATACTGACCTATAAGAATGGGAGAAGATGATTCAGTGGTTAAGAACACTGTCTGCTCTTCCAGAGGACCTGGTTTGATTCCCAGCACCCACATAATAGTTCACAAACATCTATTATTCCAGTCTCATAGGATCCAATGCCCTCGTCTGGCCTGAACAGGTACCAGTAACAAGTGTTAACCATACATAAATGGCAGCCAAAACACCCATGCACATTAAAGTAACTTAAAAACAATGTGTAATGCAGTTTCCTGCTCTCTTTGCCATCTCTGTTTTGTTAGTTACTGTTTGATCCCTCTTTCTTAGATTTGTTCTCACTGTGTTGCCTAGGCTGGTCTCAAACTTGGAGTCCTGCCTTGGTCTTGTGAATACTCGGGTTTTAGGCTTGGACTACACCTGGCCATTTCTAGTTTTTTGTTATGGTATTTTGTTTGCATTGCATTTGGAGAAAAAGATGAGTAAGAAGTGTCTATTTTTGTTTTAAAATTTTTACATTCAAGAAAAAGGAAAAGCATGCAATAGAAGGTTTAACCTTTAAGGTACCTTTTGCTATGACTTAAATCTTGAGTCTATACATATGCCTTTAGCTATAGTCATTTGTTTTATGGAACTTAGAAAATATTACATTCAGGTATGTTCATGTCTTAGCTACCTCTTTGAAAATTTTAAAGAAAAAAGAGGAGGGAAAAAATCCTGAAAATTGATTTTATTTGTAGTCCACTGCCTTATAAATTACATTATATTGACTTTTATTGTCTTACAGCAAAATATGAAGATCTCTATGCATTCTCTTATAATCCCAAACAAAATGATTCCGAACGACTGAAGGGTTGGGATGTCATTGACCTTGCTAAGGAATATAAGAGGATGGGAGTGCCTAATGGAAAGTGGAAACTCTGTGATGCCAACCGAGAGTACAAGGTAAGCTGGCCTCGGGAGCAGTCAGAACAGTTTCAGAGGGCAACACGTGGCAGGGTTTCAGCTGGCTAAAGAACAGCGTGCTGCTGTCACTTCTTAAAATACTTGAAAGGTGTGCTGCTTTTTTTTTTTTTTTTTTTTTAGCTTCATGATTTCTGTCCAGTTTTTTTTTCAATCTCTCTAGTTTTTTTTGTAGTTACTTAGTGCTGTGAACATGCCTCTTAGAACAGCCTTCATTATATCTCATTGGTTGTTTTATATCTGAGGCACAGCTGCTGCATCTGATCTTATCACTGCCTCAGCTGCTGATTGGGCCTCCACAGCCACCACCCAACTGCCTTCATGTAGGAAGACAATTGTTTTAACTAAGCCTCTATCCTTTTATTTTACCAATAAAGACTCAAGAGCCAGATGCTGGGGTGAAAACCTGCTAGCTCAGAGAGGCAGGGAAAGCAGCCAGCTGACCTTCCTCCCCGGATGCCCCAAACCAAAAAGGACCACCAAACTCAAAGTCCCTCCCTACTACTTCTTGTGCATCTCTCTATCCGTCTTCCTGACTCCCTCTTACTCTCTATGGCTACTTCCTGTCAACTAGTTGCTTGCTCCACCTCTTGACCTATGATTGATTTTATTTAATCCTGTTGACAAAAAGCAGAAAACTCTTGGATTAAGGGTGTGCTAGAGCTGGGCCACACCATAGAGGCAGGTTTTTCCAGTAAATAAGGTAATCTCAGGGTTCATAGTATGATCAAATATCTTGCAACACCCATAAAGTTTGGGTATGTTGTGTATTCATTTTCATTCAGTTCTGGAAAGTCTTTAATTTCTTTCTTGACCCATTTCATATTAGGTCATGAGTTGTTCAGTTTTCATGAGCTTTCTGTTGTTGATCTCCAGCTTTAATCCATAGTGGTCAGACAGGATGCAGGGAGTTATACCAATTTTCCTGTATTGTTGAGATTTGCTTAGTGTCTGAGTATGTGGACAATTTTGGAGAAAATTGAGATGCAGAGAAGAAGACAAGTTCTTTTGTGTCTGGAAGAAATGTTCTATAAATATCTGTTATGTCCATTTGGTTTACAACGTCCATTAGCTCCAGCATTTCTCTGTTTAGTTTTTGTCTGGATGACCTGTCTATTGGTAAGAGTAGGGTATTGAAGTCTCCCACTCTCAGTGTGTGTGGGTCAATATGTGATTTAAGATACAGTCGTATTTCTTTTATGGACTTGGGTGCCCTTGTGTTTGGTGCATAGATGTTAAGAATTCCAATGCCATCTTGGTGGGATTTTCACTTGATGAGTATGTAGTGTCCTTCCCTAGCTCTTCTGATTAGTTTTGATTTGAAGTCTATTTTGTCAGATATTAAGATGGCTACAATGATTACTTCTTAGGTTTATTTGCTTGGAATATCTTTTTCCATTTTTTTACCCTGAGGTGTTAGATCCTTGGTGTTGAGGTGTGTTTCTTGGGTACAGCAGGATGGATCCTGTTTACCCATCTATTCTGTTAGTCTTTGTCTTTTCATTGGGGAATTGAGACCTTTGATATTGAGAGATATCAATGACCAGTGATTTTTGTTTCCTGCTATTTTAGTGGTGGTGGTGGTGGTGGTGTGTATATGTGTGTGTGATTATGTGTAGGTGCACACTTCCCCTCTTGATTTTATTGCTCTGGGATTATTTATTCCCAGTATTTTTTTTTTTTTTTTTTTTGGTGTTGTTAACCTCTTTAGATTGGAGTTTTCCTTCTAGCACCTTCGGTAGGAATGGATTTGTAGATATATATTGCTTAAATTTGTTTTTATCATAAAATGTCTTATTTTCTCCATCTATGGTAATTGAAAGTTTTGCTGGGTATAGTAGTCTGGGCTTGCATCTGTGGTCTCTTAAGAGTCTCTGTAGAACATCTGTCCAGGCCCTTCTGGCTTTCAGATTCTCCATTGAGAAGTCAGGTATAATAGGTCTGCCCTTATGAGTTACTTGCTCTTTTTCCCTTGCAGTTTTTAATATTCTTGCTTTGTTCTGTATGTTTAGTGTTTTGATTATTATATGCTGAGGGAACTTCTTTTCTAGTCCAGTCTATTTGGTGTTCTGTAGGCTTCTTGTGCTTTGATGGGCATTTCTTTTATTTCAGGGAAATTTTCCATGATTTTGTTGAAAATATTTCTGTACCCTTTATCTGTGTTTCTTCTCCTTCTATTCCTTTTCTTAAATTTGGTCTTTTCATAGTGTCCCAGGTTTCCTGGATATTTTGTTCTAGGAGTTTCTTTAGCTCTAACATATTCTTTGACCAATGTATCCATTTCTTTTTATCATGTTTTCAATATCTGAGATTCTGTCTTCCATCTCTTGTATTCTGGTACTGAAGCTTGCCTCTATGGTTCCTGTTTGAGTTCCTAAATTTTTCATTTTCACACTTCTCTGAGTTTGGGTTTTTCTTATTAATTATATTTCCACTTTCAGGTCTTGGTCAGTTTTATCTATTTTTTTACACTGTTGGTTTGTGTTTTCATAGATTTCTTTAAGGGATTTATTAATTTCCTCTTAGAAGACCTCTATTGTATTCATAAAGGCTGTTTTAAGGTCTTTTTCTTGTGCTTCCACTATGTTAGAATGCTCAGGGCCTGCTGTAGTAGGGTTGCTGGGCTCTAGTGGAGACATCCTGCCTTTGCTGTTATTGATTGTGTTTTCACTATGGCATCTAGACATTTGGTTTTGGGGTGATTGTAATTTTAGGTGCTGATGTCTGGTTTTGTCTTTGTTGGGTGGGTGTTTTGTTCCTTGGTTTCTGTTTCCTCTCTGGTTCTTAGGAGAGTGTGATGGCTGTGTGCTGCCTAATAGGAAATTTATCTGGGATCCTGATAGGTGTGGTCACTGCAGGTGCAGGTCAAATGTGTTTCTAGGTAGTGGCGGCTGACACTTTGGAATGGGGATGGATTAGGAGAGGGCATGAGTGGGTCCATAGGAGGGAGGAAAGCAGGGTGTTCCACCAGGATCTGCTTAGTCCCCTAAGAATGTGGGCACAGAGTGAGCGGAGGCCACAGCAGAAGGTCTGCTACAGAGCTGGGGATGAGACTTGGGGATTGGACTTGGAGGAGTGGAGGGTAAGGAGAAGATCTACAGTTAGCCCATCTGCTTCCACTAGCCTCGTGGTTTCTGGTTGGAGTTAAGTACTTTCATTTGATATTCCCAGGTCTGTGAAACTTACCCAAAAGAGCTATATGTTCCAATGTCAGCTACCCCACCAATGATCATGGGCAGCTCCAACTTCCGGAGCAAGGGCAGACTTCCAGTCCTGTCCTACTGCTGGCAAGGCACCGAGGTAAGAGACTTCTCTCATTAATAAGTACAGTAAACACAGGTAACATTCTAAGCATCCAGAAGAACACTAACTTTTGCTTTTGTTTTGTTTGAGATAGAGTTTCACTATGTAGCTCTTGCTGTCCCAGAACTCACTATGTAGACTGTGCAGGCCTCGAACTCATGAGATCTGCCTACCTTTGCCTTCTGAGTGCTGGAGTTAAAGGCATATGCCACCACACTGGGCAGTGAATATTACCTTTTACTTCACAGGCTTGCTATTATAATGTTTGTAACAGAGACATGCTGGCTTTTCACTATTGTTTTTGAAGTCATAAAACAAAACTACCCTGAAATTCTCCTTTCCTACCTTTCTCTTCCTGAAATGCCTTAATAATGGGATCAGTGAATAGATAGGTCTGTTTCTTTTCTGTAGTTGTCCTTTAGTCCTATGTGTACTTAGAGAAATCGGATAGCTTGCTTGTGCCCAGGCAAGCACTGAAAGCGGAAGAGAACCCAGGGCATCTGGGCTCTGTGTGGAACAGCGTGAGCCCTTCACATGGGAAGGGTTTTGTAAGGAGCAGGAAGAGGAGGCATACCCACACTGATGTGGTGGCAGGGCTTGCTTGTCCTGTGTGTCTGCATACATGCGTTGCTGGCACTGGAATCCAGGGTCTCCTGCTCTACCCTGAGCTTCACCCTCACCCCGTGAGAACTTATGTAATAGTGCCAGCTTCCTGATAGTAGGGATAGCCTAGGTGCTGTCTTGTTTGTATTTTGCAATCTCATAAGGCAGGCCTTGCTGATGACTGAGGTTCAGAGGCAGCTTCCACATGGGTGGATTGAGTACCTTGCCATTTCTGACTCCCAAGCCCTTGTAAACTGATTTTTAAACACATTCCCCTCTTTACCCAGAAGGCTTTTTTCCTGGGTTCAGGAATTTCATAATGATGTGCCTTGGTATATCATTTACAGACTGCCCATAAACTCTGATCTCAGCTTGAAGAAGGTACTTCTGTTTCTGGAATGTTTTCTTTTCTCTGTTCATTTTCTTTGTATTTTTTCCTTTTTAGCTTGTGTTAGTTGACAGGCTTCCTGTGTAAGCCTCCATTTCTGCAGCTTTCCTTCCTGCATCCCATGTCTCTGTTTTCTGGAAGAGTTGCTTAGCTGTCCTTCTCATCCAGCTCTCAGGTTCTTTACTTCTGAGACTGTGTTTGTGACATTAAGGGTTCTTTCTCTTTTCTGAATTTCTTTAGTCAGTTTCCTGTTGTCTGATTTGGTGTCAACAACTCTCAAGCAGACAGGCTTTTGTTGTTC
>CABHPQ010121184.1:0-19708 GCA_902168405.1 Peromyscus aztecus | reverse complement strand
TGGAGACCAATGTACTCTTCGTCTCTATGGAGTTACCTATTACAGATACTCCATGTAAGTGAGGTCATCCCACATACGGACTTTTGAGTCTGGTTTCTTTCACTCTGCTTTTTTTTTTTTTTAATGTTTTTGTTTATTTTGCCTGCCTGTATGTCTGTGCACCACATGCAATCCCTGTGGAAGGCATCAGATCCCCCTAGAACTAGAGGTACAACTGATGGTGAGCCACCAAGGGTTGTGGTGGTGAGACTGAACCCAGGAAGAGCGGCAGGTGCTCTTGGTCGCTGAGCCATCTCTCCAGCCTCTTAGCATGGTTTTTTTTTAACTTTTATTTATTTTTTTTTAAGATTTATTTATTTATTATGTATACAGCATGTTTGACAGCAGTCCAGAAGAGGGCACCATATCTCATTACAGATGGTTGCTGGGAATTGAACTCAGGACCTCTGGAAGAGCAGTCAGTGCTTTTAACCTCTGAGCCATCTCTCCAGCCCCAGCATGTTGTTTTTAAGGGTCATCTACATTATCACAGATATCAATACCACAGTCCTTTTTTTAAAACTTTTTTTTTTTTTTTTTTGTTTTTTTTGTTTTTTTGTTTTTCGAGACAGGGTTTCTCTGTGTAGCTTTGGAGCCTGTCCTGGATCTCACTCTGTAGCCCAGGCTGGCCTTGAACTCACAGAGATCTGCCTGCCTCTGCCTCTCGAGTGCTGGGATTAAAGGCGTGCATCACCCCTGCCCGGCTTAAAAAACTTTTTACATACGTACGTGTGTGTGTGTGTGTGTGTGTGTGTGTGTGTGTGTGTGTGTGTGTACACGGATGCCATGGCACACAAGTGGAAGTCAGTTCTCTCTTTCCACTGCATAGGTTCCAGGGATGGAACTCAGGTCCGCAGGCTTGGCAGCCAGCACCTTTGCTAACCACCAAGCCATCTCTACATTTCTTTTCATGACCCAGCATTTAACTGAACAGACAAACCGCTTGCATCTTTTAAATTGCTAGGGGGGAAAGTGTGTAGTCTGGCTCTTCTCTTGAGAAGCAGCTACTATGGGGAAAGAGAAGAAACAGATAGCTCGTGTGGGAGATTGTCGGATGGGTGGAGGTTCCGACCTGGAAGACACGGCCTGGGCTAGCGTGGCAGGTGGCAGGTGTGCTCCAGACTGGATGCACACGGGAGGGAGTCAGATGCCTGGGGTTGGACTGGACCAGCCGAATGGATGGTTCATCCTGTTTCCACCATGCAGTGGTCAGGGTGAGACAGAAGAATTACACTCGGATGCCAGTGTTGGTTTGAAATTGAAAGGGAGTCTGGGGAGTTCCATTTATGGCTGGAGCGTGAGTTATTAAGCCTATCCTCTATTGATGGCTGGCTGGGTGGCTTCCAGTCTTCACTGGCACAGTCACTGCCTGCCCCTCTGAACTTGGCCTGTGGGTTTGTGGGAATGTTCCTGAGGGATACACTCTGAGAAGTAGGAGGGCTGGGTCAAAGAATAGGAATTGTTTTGAAGTATACACTGCCAAATGGCTGTTCGAAAAGGTTCCACCAATTTATATTCCCACCAAAAGTGCAGGAGAATGTCAAGTTTCCTGAGCGCTTGCCAACAGTGGATATTATCAATCTGAAAGAAAAGAAGCTGTGCCAGTGAGGAAGGCCCAAAATAGTACCTGATTTTTAAAACCTAAACAGAATGTTACATGGCTGCAATTGACATGTAGATACCTATTTATTCCTTTTACTTATTTAGGATTTTAAATAGATTTTTTAAAAAAATGAGTATTTGCCTGCATGTGTGTATCTGGTGCCCAGTGGCCTATGAAAGCCAGAAGAGGGCGCTGAATCCTCTGGAACTGGAGTTACAAACAGGCAAGAGGTGCCATGTGGGTGCTGGGAATTGAACTTGGGTCCCCTACAGAGGCAGCCAGTGTTCTTAACCTCTAAGCTGTCTCTGCAGCCCTGTTTCTTCCTTCCCATCACTCCCTTTCTCTCTTCCTTTAATCTTTTCTTTGAGATAGGGTCTTGCTATGCTGTCCATGTAAATCTCCAGTTCCTGGACTCAAGTGATCCTCTTGCCTCAGCCTCAGGAGTAGCCTAGGCTACAAGTGCCAGTCACTACTCTCAGATTCTTTTCTTTCTTCCTTTTTGGTTTTTTGAGACAAGGTCTTTCTATATAGCCCTGGCTGTCCTGAAACTCACTCTGTAGACCAGGCTGGCCTCAAACTCACAGAGATCCACCTGCCTCTGCCTCCCAGGTGCTGGGATTAAAGGTATGTGCCTCCACCCCTGACTTTTAATTCATTTTTTAGGTATAGTCTCACATAGTCCAGGCTGGCCTTAGAACTTGCTGAGGATGGCCTTGAACTCTTGATCCTCTACCTCTACTTCCTGCATGCTGAGAATACAGACATTCACCACCATTCCCAGCCCCTTATTTTTTTCCAGGAGGATGCTCTGCTCTGTATAGAATAAGCAGTTAGTAGAGCATTGGTGGTACACACCATTAACCCCAGCAGAG
This sequence comes from Peromyscus aztecus, assembly GCA_902168405.1. Lineage (NCBI taxonomy): Eukaryota > Metazoa > Chordata > Mammalia > Rodentia > Cricetidae > Peromyscus > Peromyscus aztecus. Next base: position 17,194 of record CABHPQ010121184.1, on the reverse strand, counting down.
CAGACAGATGGATCTCTGGGTTTCGGGCCAGCCTGGTCTATGCAGCTAGTACCAGTCCAGCCAGAGCTACACAGAGAGACCCTGTCTTTAAAATAAAGACTGGATGAGGACTGGAAATGTAGCTCAGTGGTAGAGCAATTGCCTAGTGTATGTGAGCCCATGGGTTCTGTCCCCAGCCCTTAAAGACAGACAGACAGACAGACACACACACACTTTTTGTGGCTTTGTTGTGTATTGTTGAATTGCTTTGCAGAAGGACTACAGGCATCCCTTGTCACTGTTTCCGTAGGCCACCCCCTGCCATCTTGGTAAAAGGTGAAACATTTTGATTTAGATTATTCCTGCTTTGCCTGCTGGACTGCAGTGAGGCTGATATCAGATGAAGCTAACCAAAAAGGGATGATAGAGGGATGGACCCACCTTGTGTTTTCCCAGTTCCTTACTGTATGGTTGAAACTCAAATATTTGGAAACTGGTAGAACCCCAGGTTGGCGCACTGAACACTAACCCAGGGAACCAGGGCCACTGTGGAAGCAAGAACCTGTCCCTTAGAATGCTCCATCTTTCTCTGAAGCAGTTCTTTTTCTAAAGCAGCTCTTTATCCTCTGGGGAAATCGTAGAGATTAGCACCACCATCAGCTGCGCGAAAGGAGCCGGGCTACTGAGCCCACCCCCATTCCGCTGCCTGTTTGGTCCATGCAAAGACAGATGGATCCTAGGGAATGACAGTGGGTTGCTGTGCCTGCAATCAGATGATGACTCAATTGCAGTTGCTGTCCCAAATGAAGAGTCTTGACTGGAGGCAAACCAGTGCAGCTACAGCTGACAGACACATGAGTGACTTAGCAAATGCCTTTTCATCCACACTGATTTCTAAGGACCACCCAAAGCCGGGTGCACATCTGCGAAGCCTTGCCTCGGGGCAACATCGACATTCCCACTTTCTGCCCTCATAGGGGCTTGGTAGAACTTGATCTCCAGGGTCCCCGAAGTCCTGTGCTGACTGCTGCATGGACAGCAATACGCTGATCACATCCAAGGAGCTGAAAGTAGTTTCATTAGTGGGATTAGCAGTAGCCCTTTTTGATATCAATCAGCCAAGACCAGTCTGGAGATAAAAGAACCATTTAACTCACTAGAATCATAGCGGTTCTGTGAGGGGTGTGTGTGTGTGTGTGTACTGAGGATTGAACCTAGCTCCTCATGCATGCACTGAGCCATATCCCTAGCCCTTAAGCTCTTTACCCTCCTCCCTCGTCTCCCAAGTGCTGGGATTGCTGGGCACATGCACTCATGGCTACCTCATAGTTATTTGGATAGAAGGAATAGTGTGTATGTGTACAATGTATGTACGTGCGTGTGCGAGCATGCTCATGTAGCATGCAAAGCTTATGTGGAAGCCAGAGGTCAACATCTGGTATCCTCTTCTATCACTGTCCATCCTATTTTATAAAAAAAGATTTATTTAATTTAGGTGTATGAATGTTTGCCTGTATTTATATATGTGTACCATACGTGTGCTTGGTGCCCAGGGAAGTCAGAAGAGGGCTTTGGAACTGTCATGTGGGTGCTGGGAATTGAACCTGGGTCCTCTTAACCAATGAGCCATCTCTCCAGTCCTCCATCTTATGTTTTGAGAGTCTTCACTGAACTTGCCCAGCTAGACTGGCTGGCCAGTGAGCTCCATGAATTCACCCAGGTGTCCCCTCCCCCCAAGTGTACTGAGGTTACAGGGGATGCGCCTCTCCATGCCCAGCTTTTATGTGGGTGCTGGGAAGCTGAGCTCAGGTCCCCGTGCTTACACAGAGAACACTTCACCCACTCAGCCATCTCCCCAGCCCCAGAAAGGCTTGCTAACTAGCCAGGCATGGCAGGGCTACTGAAATCCCAGCAGCATGTGGCTAAGGCAGGAGGGCGGCAGGAACTCTGTCCCAGAGTCAAGAGTAAAGGGGGCCAGCAAGATGGCTCAGTGAGGAGGAGGTGATGATGATGATGATGATGATGGTGGTGGTGATGACGAGTTCAGTCTTCAGAATCCAGGTGGTGTCCTCTGATCACCCATGAACACCATGGCTTGTACACACACACACACACACACACACACACACACATGCACACATGCACACACAAGGGTGGGGTGTGGCTCATTGATCATTACTAGCAAGTGGCAACAGCTCCTGCCTGTAAGAACGAGGGAGTCAAAAGATAGCAACTCAGAACTCAGAGTCCCACAGAACCCAGACTTGGACCCTGGGGGAGGGGACCCTGTTTGCTTGGTGCTGTTGACATTTGCCAGGTGTTTGGGTGTTTGTGGCAACTTGTACCACATTAGATAGTGTGACTTCCATCTGCCTGTCTACCAAAGGACCCATCCAGCTTTGCATTTGGAGTGAGGCTGGCTGTGCAGCAGACTCAAGGCAGCGTGCAGGCTGGTCAGTCCCCTGAGCCGGGCAGGCAGCAGGTCCAGAAACTGGCAGAGTGCTGGTGACATGGAAGATGCTATTTGGAGCGGTAGCAGGTGCCAGTGGGCACTTGTGGAGGCAAACCTATGTCCTCCATGTTGACTTGTCCTTTGAGACACGCCTGGCTCCTTGAGGGCCACACAGGACATCATCATGCCCCTGAGGACTGTGAGGGCTGAGCTTCCATGGGAACTTGTAGGTCATTTCTGCCTCCGTCAGACCCTCACCAAGTCGTTGACTTGCTAAGTGAGAGAATAAGAGACTTCCAAGGCAGGAGTGAGGGACCTCCCAGTAAAGAGCCACACAGGAAATATTTTTGGCTTTCAGGCCATTTGGTCATAAGCACTCAACATTTCTGTCAAACAGAAATGCAGTCGGACAGTATGTAAACAAGGGGCCGTGTTCCAGCTAAGCTTGGTTTGCGAAGGCACCTGAGCTAGGCTTGGCTGGAGGGTCACTCTGACCCACCCTTGTTCTCCTGTGCCGGGCAGAAAGTGGCCACATCCCTAGTTCTGACAGCAAAAGGAAAAGCTGGAGCTATTTGTGAGAAGCTCCAAGGAGCTGCAACTTGGCCCCCTGGAGGCTGGCTCTGGGCAAAGCCAGCTCTGCAGATGTTGTTGGGAAAGAACAAGGGAGCCACTGCTGTGCAGGCTAGGAAGGGAGATCTGAAGGGAGGCTGGAGCAAACCCTCCATCCCACAACCTTGCAGCCTTCCTCCAGTGCCCCCTGTGGGTGGAAGCTGGCAGAGCAAGCCTTCCCTCTTTCGGCGTTCTTGAAGCCTCCCTCTAGCTCCCCCTACTGGTGGAGCCTGGTGGAGCATTTGGAGAAACTGTGGGTTGTAGGCATCTAGAGCATGGGTTTGGACATATCAGAGGGGCAGTCACAAGGGCTTTGGGGCATTCAGGTGACCCTCCATCATTTCTTCTGTTATTTTGTTATCAGTCAAAACAATGGGTTTCATTATAGCGTTTGTTTTTACTGATCCCTTGTGCGCCTCTACTTCCAATAGTCCTTCCTGCCCCCATGTCATGTGTGTTCTATTACCCTACCTCTCCCCACGCCATTTATTTTTCTTATTTAAAGATTTGTCGTATAGATGGATGGATAAATGAGCAGAATTGGCAGGCGGTTGCAATGTGGGGGTAGAGGGTGAGATAGTAGGGGGACTCACGCAGGTGAGGGCAGGTGGGGCAAAGCCTCATGGGAGAATTTTGAAGAAAGGTCTTAGGGGCAGAAGAGAGATATGTTCAGGACTTTAAAAGCCGGCTGGGAATGCTGGCCAGTAGTTGAAGAATGAGTGTTATTTTGGCATTTAAGCAGGGGGGTGGTGTGATGGTTGTAGCTTGGGGTCCCTTAGTCTGGGAGACAGAAGTGAGCTTTCCCGAGGCCTGAGCAGGAGCCAGCATCAGAGGCAGAGGAGAGTGATGCCCATTCGTCAGGTGTTTAGGAGCAGAGTCAGGAGGATCGAGTGTGGATACAGCCAGGGTGAAGGCGACAGATGTGTGAGGACTGATCTCCAGGCTTCTATCTGGGAGGGATCAGGAAGACAGGATTCAGAGCATTGCTGGGAGCAGAGAAGAGGGTGAAGCTGCTGCAGGTTTCCCAGAAGTTCAAGGACTTGAGCTGGAGAGACAGCTCTGGAGTTAAGAGTACTGGCTACTTTGGCAGAGGACCTGGGTTCAGCTCCTAAGCACCCACATGGTGACTCATAGCTGTCTGTAACTCTAGTTCCAGGGAATCCAGTGCCCTCTTTTGATCTCTGTGGTGCACATGCGCGTGCGCACACACACACACACACACACACACACACACACACACACACACACGCAAATGCTCATACATGTAAAATAAAAATAAACCTTTAAAACAAAGTCAGTCGGCACTCATATACTGAGCTCCCTGCAAACACAGAGTCAGACCTGGGACTGACTTCAGCTTTGGAGGGTGGGAACAGCCGACAGGAAAAACCCTCATCAGAGGGTAAGTGGTTCCAAATACCAGAATCAACTAGATCAAAATGTCCACTCCCTCCATTTCTTCACATGTGGGTATGAAGGTCCCTCTGCATAGAGCTACTCTGGGGACCAAACATGCCGCTCTGGGGGAACCCCAGAACGGTGGCCGTGTAGGGGAGTATTGTACCTGGGGAAGTGTTTGACTGTAGTGGGGTCCCAGTGTGGTACAGAGGAGAAAAGGCAACTTGGAGACCCAGGAGACTGCAGTGATGTTCCAGGCTTCAGCAAAGGATTATGGGACATGAGATACATCAGCTCCTGTGCTGAACTGGCCCCTGCGCAGTTGCTATGGACAGATAACAGGGCCCTGCCTTTGAAGGGTCTGTGGTTTAGTAATAGAGGCACAGAGGTGAACATACTTTGTCATTTAAGTTACTGAGGTCAAGGGATGTTTGCGCTATCTGGGGGACTTTGGAGGAATGGCTGGGATCATTCCACCCTTAAAAAAAAAAAAAAAGACAAGGTTTAACTGTATAGCCTTGGGTGGCCTGCAGCTTCATATGCAGACCATGGTGACCTTACACTCACAGAGATCCGCCTCCCTCGGCCTCCTGAGGTTCTGGATCAAAGGCAGGCACCACCACACCTAGTTCATTGCAACACAGACACTTAGGAGACTACAGATCAGCAATGGGTGATGTGAGAAAAGAGGACTCTGGGACAGAGGTGAGGTGGGCTCTGCAGAGGGTGCTCTAGGGAGGCCTGACTCCTCGACACTGAGGAGTTTAGTTGCTGTTGAAAGCAGTCTTTTCCCTCCTTGACCTTGAGTTTTGTTTTCGGGTGCTGGTGGTAAGGAAGAGCTGTGGAGGCCCTGCAGTAGGGAATGAGTCTGCAGAGTTCTAGAACAAAAAGCAGGCCACAGTGGCTGAAACAATATGGGTAGAGGATCGTGCATGCAAGGGTGCTGGCAAGGCGGGAGGCTAGCTCTCCAGGGGTCACTTAGTGATATGGGAAGCCATTGGGTATGTGTGTTTGTTTGTTTTTAAGATTTATTTCATGTGTATGACTATTTTTGCCTGCATGCAAATACGTGTACCACATGGATGCCTGGTGTCCACAGAGGTCAGCAGAGGGCACTGGATCCCCTGGAACTAGAGTTACAGACAGTTGTAAGCCACCATGTAGGTACTGGGGATTGAACCCTGGTCCTCTGAAGAGTAGCCCATGCTCTTAACCACTGAACCATCCCTCCGGTCTCTGTTTTGAACAGGAGACCATCCTTTTGGCTTATATGGGGGTAGTGGGTGTGGACTCCGTGAGAGATGGCAGGGTGCTGAGGAGGCAAGTGTGGCTGCCAGGAAAGCACTGGGGAGCACAGACCTGGGTGAAGGAGAGGACAGACAGGGAGGAGTGGACAGACTTAGGAGGATTCCTGAGCAGAACAGAGGGGAGAGACGCAGCAGGTGTGGGGCCTGAGGCAGACCTACAAAGAGGCTGCTGGGCCACAAGAGATGGGCAGAGGGCAAAGGGGAACCCTACAGGCTTTCTGGGGAGGAGGGAGGGGTCCCCAAACAGTGTGCAGTGACCACAGAGCCCTGGGGAATGTCTGAAAGGCCAATGCTTCCATCCATCTGCACTGGGGTCCTGAGCTACCCTAGAAGGACTGTTGTGGGGACACACACACACACACACACACATGCACGCACGCACGCGCGCGAGAAAGAGAGAGAGAGAGAGAGAGGGGGGATTCCTGAGTTAGTTGTGACGGTTCCCACACCAGTTCACCTCTTATTCATAAATATGACCAGTTTAGAAGAAAGGGAATGAATGCTGTCTACTCTCAGGCCCCAGGAATCCCTGTACGCACAGCCACACACCTCCTCCTCTGGTCTGCCTCAGGGCTGAGCTGTCTCCTGCTGTTAGACTACTCGTCACTCACCTGCGTTCCTTGTTGAACCTGCACTGTGTCTCTCAGCTCTGGTTCATCATCGGGTCCATGTCGTGTCTTCCACACAGAGAAGGGAGTTGTCTTTGAGACCTGCCTTCTCTCTCCCTGGCCCTGTATTTCACTGGGGGCCTATCGGCTCTTTCCCTGACCTTAGGTTCATTTGTTTCTGCCTTTTGTTTTTGAGTTATTTATTATTATTGTTGTTTTATAATGGGATCTCACTGTGTATCCCTGGCTAGCCTGGAACTCACTGTGTAGACCAGGCTTGCCTTGAGAGATCCCCCTGCCTCTGCTCCACCACTGCAAGTGCTGGGATTAAAGTTGGGCATCACAACACCCTATCTATTTGTGTGTGTGTGTGTGTGTGTATGGTATGTGATTGTGGCATGGTGTATGTATGTGTGTGTATGTATGATGTGTGTGGTATGTGAGTTTGGTGTGTGTGTATGTATGTATGGTGTGTGGAGGGTGGTATGTATGTGTGTGTGTGCCTGTGCATGCCACAGAACACCCTTGGGTGTCATCCTCAGAAATGTTATCCACCTCATTTGAGATAGGAATCTCACTGGCCTGGACTCACTGGTTACACTAATCTGGCTGACCAGTGAGCCCCAGGGATCCACTTGTCTCCGCCTCCCTGCTATAGTCACAGATGAATTCCACCGTGTCCAGCTTTTCCACATGGGTTCCAGAGATTTAACCAGTCCCCAAGCGCTTTACAGGCTGGGCTATCTGTCCATTCCTGATATTAAATTTTGTTTTTATTCTTTTTGTTTGTTTGGTTTTTGTTTTGTTTTGTTTTTTAAACAGGGTTTCTGTGTAGCCCTGGCTGTCCTGTATCTTGCTCTGTAGACCAGGCTGGCCTAGAACTCGGAGATCCACCTGCCTCTGCCTCCCGAGTGCTGGGATTAAAGGCGTGGGCCGCCACTGCCGGGCCTGTTTTTATTCGTCTGGGCCTGTGGCGTCTTTCCCTAACCTTGGGTTACCTGTCACCTGTTCTCAACTCTTTGGTTTAGGGCCAGCTGTCACTTGCACAGGGTCATGGTCTGGCTCGGGGGTCATCAGACCGTGGGCTCTGGTCCTGGCTTGTGTCCTCCCCCCTTGATAGACTCTCTGGGGCCCTGACTCTGTCTCCCCAGTCCCAGCCTTCCTAGGGGCTGTGCCCTGCTACAGCCCACTTCCTTTCTGCTTTGGTTGCTATCGCCTCTTGTGTTCTCAGCCTCAGCCCCTAGGACCAGCTCTCTTCCCAGATTTGGTTTTGGGGGTCTCCTTGTATCCCCAGCCCCTGATACTGCAGGGGATGAAATAGAAATGTAGGGAAGGGTACATCTGGGAACAGTATCCCAGTGAACCTAACCTCCCTTTGCAGAACAATAAACCAAGGTCTAGACACATGAACACCCCTGCTTGAGGTCATACAGTAGTGGGGGGATGGGCAGAACCAAGGCTCTTCATTCCCCGAACCCACCCCTACCTGCTCTGTTTCTCAGCTGTGAGTGTTGAATGGCACATGGAACTTACTGGGCCCCTGAGAGATGTCAGTGTGTGTCCCCATTACATGTGTCTGTGGTCACATAAGCAGTGTGTGTCACTGTTGGCCAGTGTCTCAGCACATGCCTAGTGTGTGGAGCCCACTGTGCTGTAGAAATAACTGGCCAGTGTGTGCACATGCAGTGTGTGTGTGCACGTCTGTGTATGAAATGCAGACTCTTCCCTGTTCTGTGTCAGTCCTCGGCTAACAGCTGACTAATGTCCCCAAAGTGAGACGATCCTGTAGGATCACTGAGTTCACTCAGAAAGGGGTTCCCTGCAGGTCAGGACAGCCCAGCCTACACCCTTCTCTCCATGCTTCAGCACCTCAGGCCTGTCCCCCAGCACCCCTCTCCACCAAGGTCATTGCAGCTGAGCTGGACCCTGGTCCTGTGTGTCCTTCAGACACTTGTCTAGAGCTCTGGTGCCTGCTGGAGCGGAAGACTCGTGCTTACACCCACTTCATGGTCCCCAGCTGCTGCCTTTGCCTCTCTGAGACTCCCTTCCCCCATCTATAAATGGAACTAACTGTGACCGGAGAGCTGTGGGAGAGATAGAGACGATCAGGAGGAAGTCCTATCCAGGGACTGAGGAGATGGCCCGGTGGGTAAAGTGCTCTTCACACAGGCATGAGGGCCTGAGTTCAGATCCCCGGCACACTTACAAAGCCAGCATGTCAGCAGTGCCCGGGAAGCTGCGACAGGAGGGTTCCTGGCTCGCAATCACTCGCCAGGCTGCCTAGCTGAACCACGGAGCTCCAGGTTCAGTGAGAGACCCTGCCTCAAAAAGTCAAGTGGAGAGCAGTCAAGGAAGACGCCCAGTCTGGACTTCTTCTGGCCTTCACATGGGCATATGACACATCCCCCTCCGCGCACATACACACACATGAACATATGGACACACATTCACACACACCAAAAACAAACAAAGCAAAACACTTCTACCCATTCTGGTATGAATAATGAAGGCCATCTATTGAAACCAAGGTCCCAGAGCAAGTCAGTGACCCGGTGCCTGGACACTAGACTCCTGCTTCCTCATGACTTGAGGACGCAGGGTGGACAGCAGTGAGTGGTGGGTTTTAAAAATAAGGCTGTTAGCTATGCATGGTGGCACATACCTTTAATCCCAACACTGGGGAGGCAGAGGCAGAGGCAGGTAGATTACTAAAAGTTGGTCAGCCTGGTCTACAGAGCAAGTTCCAGGACAACTAGGCTGATAACACAGAGAAACTCTGTCTTGGAAAACAACAACAACAACAAAACAAATAACAATAATAATAATAAGGCTGTCAGACTGTAATGCTAGCATTTAGGAGGCAAAGGGAGGAAGAGGAGTTCAGTGCTAGCCTTAGCTATACAATGAGTTCAAGGCTAGCCTGAGCAAAATGGCACTCTCTCTTGACAAAACAAAAGCCGAGCTGCTGCAATGGACTTGACCATAGTATTGTCAGGAGCGGGAGGGCCAGAGGGACTGGGACAGAGCTGGGGCCAGTCTCAGCTCTAACTCCCGGCAGTGACTGCGGATGTCTCTAACTGCCCACCTCTGTCTCGTGTCCCCCTCCCTCTGCCCCACCTGCTTGCCCTCCAGCAGAAGGCAGACCTGGCTGTGGCAGCCTTCACCATCACCGCTGAGCGGGAGAAAGTCATCGACTTCTCCAAGCCCTTCATGACCCTGGGGATCAGCATCCTCTACAGAGTGCACATGGTACATTTCCCTGTGTGTGCGGGGAGGTGGGGGGAGGTGGTGGGTGTGCCCTAGCATCGTGACTAGGGATGGGCTTAAGTAGACCTGGGGTTGATGGGCTGGCTGGGCTTCTGAGTTCCTGGAGGGTGCAGGGGCTGAGCACACAGCCTGTGGCGGGGGTAGCTGCTCTCACTGGGCTTTCTTCCACCTAGGGCCGCAAGCCTGGCTATTTCTCCTTCCTGGACCCCTTCTCCCCTGCTGTGTGGCTCTTCATGCTTCTCGCCTACCTGGCTGTCAGCTGTGTCCTGTTCCTGGCTGCCAGGTGAGTAGGCCACCTGCTCCTAGGGAATGAGGGGTGGGGAGAGGCAGGAGCCAAGCCCACAGGCCACCCACACTGAACATTGTGGGGCCATAGGTGCCCTATACCTGCCTTCCTGTCTGTTTCTCTCTTTCCCCTTGGGGATCTGACTTGGGCTCTGGTGCATCTCTACCGGGCCTCTGTCCTTCCCTTTCTATCTGCTTCTCTCCTCTACTGCAATGTCTACTTCTGTGGTGTGTTAGCACCTCTGCTCTCTGCCCCCCACCTCCCCACTTTTCTGCCTGTGTCCGTCACTCTTTTTCCCCGCCCCTTCCGGTCTCTTCTTACACAGTGACTTCACCTCCTACCTCTTCTTTTCTGCACCTCAGCCTCACCCACCCACCCATCTCTCCACAGGCTGAGCCCTTACGAGTGGTACAATCCGCACCCATGCCTTCGGGCGCGTCCCCATATCCTGGAGAACCAGTACACGCTGGGCAACAGCCTCTGGTTCCCCGTGGGTGGCTTCATGCAGCAGGGCTCGGAGATCATGCCCCGGGCGCTGTCCACACGCTGTGTCAGCGGAGTCTGGTGAGCCTCTGTGTGTCTACACTGTCAGGACAACTGGGAGGCCTTCCGTTCTGGGGATGGGGCTGCTGTACTGTCCCTGGCGAGTCCCTCTTCCCTCCCATGGCTGCAATTAAGAGGCGAACCTCAACGAAGTAGCCCACTGTCTCTATGGCCTTGGGTATGGATGTCCCCTCTCTTTGCCTCAGTCTCCCTCATCTGAAAAATAAGACAGAAAGGCCTGTCACATGTATAAGCATTTTAAGATGGCTGGGGCAGGGGAATTGTGAGTTTGAGAGCAGCCTGAGCTTAAATATCAGGTTCAAGGTCACCATGGGCTACTAATAAGACAGTGTCCAAAAAATACCAAGGATTGGGGCCATGGCGTAGTGGGAGTGCTCGGCTAGCATGTACAAGGGCCCAAGTTCATCCTAAGCGCCTGGGCGGGGGTGGGGTGGAGGTGGGGGAGCATGACTTGGGCGTCAGTGAGTCTATGCTGAAAAGTACAGAAAAGTGAGCCGTCTGCTGCCATGGCAGGAGGGGTGTCCCGCTTGCTGTCTGTGACATTGCCCTGGTCATTTAGAGTTCTTGAAGTCTCATGGGGACCCACTGTCCTGGATAAGATTCATTTCCCCCTGGAACATGCACCAGAAAGCTCATGCCAGCTACAGCCCATGATGCCTGGCCCACATTATTTTAAAATTTTATTTCTTTTTTTATTTATTTGTTTATTTTATTGTGTGTGCGTGTGTGTGTTCATGCAAATGCAGGTGCTCCATATATGTGAGGTTTTTTGTGTGTGCATGTATGATGGATGTGGAGTATTGTGTGGGCACATATACATACATGCAGTTGTGTGTGCACGTGTGTGCAAGAGTGTGTGTAGGCCAGAAGTTGGCACTGAGTGTCGTTCTGTGTTGTGCTCCACTTTATTTTTTGAGGCAGGATCTCTCACTGAACCTAGAGCTCACCAATTTAACTAGAAGGCTGAAGAGATGGCCCAGTGGGTACAAATGCTTGTGGTGTAAGCCTGCCGGCCTGAGTTCAATACCAGAAGCCGCAGAAAGGTGGAAAGAGAAAATCAACGGCAGGATTCTCCTCTGTCCTCCACACGTGCACTGTGGTGTGCACATAATCCATATCACACATGCACACACACACACACACACACACACACACACACACACACACACTAATAATAACAATAAACAACCAAGCAACCAAGGCATGGGAGAGGCTGAGGATATCGCTCAGTTGGCAACAAAATGCTTGCTTAGCCTGTGAGAAGATCTGACTTCAGTCCCCATCAGTGCGTACACAGGACCTGGTGGTACACACCTGTGTTCTCAGCACTGGGTGATACAGGCAGAAGGATCCATTCAAGGCCATCCTTGGCTACATACTGAGAAAAGGACAAGGAACATAGCTCAGTATAGAACACTTGCCTGGTATGCTCAAGGCCCTGAGTTTAATACCCAGCACTGGATAAACAGAAATTCAGACAGTACCTCTGTTTTCATTCCTATGTCTGCTACAAAGATCACCCCCAATTTAGTAGTTTAAAACGACATAAATGTACTGTCATTCAGTTCTGGACATCAGAAACCCAAACTAGATTTGCTGGACACCTGCTTTGTCGGGTGTTCAGGTCCCAAAGAGGATGTACAGGGTTGGGGGGTAGAGGTGGACACCATCTGAGGGTGAATCGGGATGGCTGCCAGTAGCATTTAATTGAAAAAAGAATACACCTTTTATACTCTATAGCTGCACATAGGATTAAACAGGAAACAAGGGGCATGTGAGCTGCGGGGTGGCTTGAGATCAGGGGTTGAGGAAGCTAGCATTGACCTTGACAATGGGCACCAGTCATGTTACTGGAAGGACCACAAGTTCCTCTTGCTAGAGATAAGGAGAATGACTGCTTTATCAAGCAGGAACTTTCCTCAAGCCCCTGTGGGAATGGAGACCCTTACCCAAATGCCTGACCCTGGGGAAAGGACTTCTTCTGGGGAGCAGACACTGTACTACAGTTTCTTTTTCTTTTTTTTTTTTTTTGGTTTTTCGAGACAGGGTTTCTCTGTGTAGCTTTGCGCCTTTCCTGGAACTCACTTGGTAGCCCAGGCTGGCCTCGAACTCACAGAGATCCGCCTGCCTCTGCCTCCTGAGTGCTGGGATTAAAGGCGTGCGCCACCACCGCCCGGCTGTACTACAGTTTCTTAGTCTGCTATATGGTCCTGTTCCCCTCATAAGGATCCCCAAAGGCAAGGTCCTGATGACTTACTCTTTTCCCATTATACAGTATCATTCTGATTTCTCTATATTTATTAACTGAACTCTTGCCCTTAATGGCCTCAGCTCTGGATCTGAACTGTAGACATTTCATCCTTGGGATCAGGTGTGTCTAGTAAATCTCTAACTTTTCCTGTTCTTGGTGTAATTAGGAGGGTACAATAGAATTCCGGGTTCCTCGGTGATGGGGATTTTTTTTTTCCAAAGAATTATTTTGTTTAAAGAGGCTACCATTGTACACATTTTTATCCTTTACCAAAGCCCACACAGAATTTCCAAAAGGGAAAGAAAGGCATTAATAGTGAGAATCATTAAACATGAAAGTTATAAGATGCTGGAGAAGTGTGGTCTGCATTGTCGAAATGCTGGAACTTAAAGCAGCAATGGTCGCCATGTGGTCCACGCCATAGTTCTGATGGGGCTAAAAGTCATTAGTGGGCCTGCCTCCTGCAGACCCCCGAAGACCCCTTTACTTATCTTTTCTAGCTTTTAGAAGCCTCCTGCATTTTCTGATCCATGGCCCAGTACTTAAAAAAAAAAAAAAAAAAAAAAGCAACATAACATCATCAAATCTTTCTCTCTGACTTGTTATTTATTTTTGCAAAGCTAAATATAGAACCTAGGGATTTGTGCATGCTAAGCAGGAGTGCTACTTACCCTTCCTAGGGGGTTCTAGGCAGGGGCTCTACCACTGAGCCACACCCCAGCCCCTCACTGGGGATTCCAGGCAGGGGCTCTACCACTGAGCCACACCCCAGCCCCTCTCTGGGGGATTCTAGGCAGGGGCTCTACCACTGAACCACACCCCCAGCCCCTCACTGGGGGATTCTAAACAGGGGCTCTACCACTGAGCTATATCACCAGCCAAGTTTTTTGTATTTTGGAGACAAGTTCTCACCAAGTTGCTTACGCTTGTCTTGAATTCACTCTTGTAGCCCCAGCTTACCTGAGCTTTTGGTCCTCCTGCCTCAACCTCTGAAGAACCTGGAATTACGATGCTTTTCCACTGGACTCGCCTCTGGTTTCCTTTCACATCCACGCACTTGTGATTCACCAGGCCTGCCTGGACGGTCCAGGATCGCTTCCTCTCTTTAGCCCTTAATTTCACCTCCAAAGTCGCTTTTACCATGCTATGACAGGTCGACGTTTTCCAAGGACTGAGGGGTAGATGTCTGGTGCTGACGTGGAAGGGGGCTCATTCGCCTCCCTCAAGTCCCAGGTGCGCCAGCCACACCTTGACTGCTTCTGAGGGATGGGCAGGTACCCTGACAGAGCTGTGAACAGTAGTCCTGAGTTGATGGATCTGGACTGATCTAAAGGCAGGGAACCATAGGTCTGCACTCTGTGAGCCCCGCTTCTCCCTCCTTAGCCTGGGACCTGCATCCTGAGGGCCATGCTGTCTAGCCAGTCCTTTCCTGCCCTCTCCCATTGCAGTCACCCAGGAAGCCGTTCATCGCTCGCTGGAGCTGTTTGCCCAGCCTCATGCTCTTCCATACCCCTAGTCCGCTCACACACTCCACTCACTCATCGGGTACTGGTTGATCTCCACATGTGACCAGTGACAGTGACTATAGGCCGATTGCCCACCATCCTGCAGTGGGACTGTAGAGCATCGCTGCTGTCGTTCTAGGGGATCTCGTGGGCCCCTGGCCAGAACATGCCTCCTGGGCAGTGGCTACTCAGCCCACACTCTCCTGTAGCCATACCCACCAGCTCATCACTGAAGATAGGCCTGTCTCAGAAATCAGCATGCCCAAGGCTCTCTTTGACCACAGCCTCTGACCCTCCCAGGGCTCTCTCCCGTGGTCACTATTTGGGAATTGAATCCCCTGACCTCACTCTCCTTGCTTTCTGAGCCCTGCCTGCCTTCACATCTCAATGTCCAGGTAGGTCTCCAGGTTATCTCCTCAGCTACCATCTTCACGCCCTCCTGACAAGAAACCCCTCAACTTGATCCAGCTAGCAGCAAAGCTTCTCCCCTTCCCCCAACCCTCCCATGTGACCCCTGTGTCCATATGTCCCATCACCTCCTTCTGTCAGGGAGCATGTGTGCTCCTTGCTAGCTGTCGGCTTCTAGGGGCCTCTGGCTCTTCAGTCCTCAGCTTCCTGCTGCTCACTGCTCCCCTCCGCCCCCTTCCCCGTGAGTTGGCTGGTTCCAGCAGTGTTTGCAGACCCTCTTTTCACAGCTAATGTTATTTTAATGCTTTTCCGTCCTGAGCTGATACTTAGGGTTTTTTTAGTACTGGTGAGATGACTCAGTGGTTAAGAAAACTCTTACAGGGGACCCAAGTGCAGTTTCCATCACCCAACTCAGTAGGCTCACAACTGCCTGTAACTGCAGTTCCAGGGGATCCAACACCCTATTGTGGCCTCCAATGACAAAGTTGCACTCACATGCACAGACACACACAAGATTTAAAAAAACAAAAAACAAAAACAAAAAAAACCTTTCGGTACAATGCTCTAGTTGTAATGAGAAAAAGAAGGTGGTGTGATTTATTGTTGCTTGTTTGTTTTTTGAGACAGGGTCTCACCTGGTAGCCCTGGCTGTCCTGGAACTCACTCTGTAGACCAGGCTGACCACAAACTCACAGAGATCCACCTGCCTCTGCCTCCCAAGTACTGAGATTAAAGGTGTGCGCCACCACCGCCTGGCTAGGTGATAGGATTTGTAATTGGATAACATAAGAGCAATAAGCAAATGCTTGTGCATGAATATGTCAGAGGACAGAAACAAAATAGGTGACATCTATTTATAATGAGTCAGTTTGGGATGCCGAGAAGTAAGGTCATTGATTGGCACATTGTTGATGCTCAACATTTGACACTTAGAAATATTTGGCAAAGGAACGTGCTGGTGCCAGTGTGAATCACCGGGAACTGGTGCAGCTGGCCCAAGCATCTTGACTTGCTGACTCAAATACCAGTGGAATTGCTGTTCTAAATGTGACTTCCAGAAATGGTGAACATTTTTCGGCAGTTCCCCACAAAACAGCATGCGGCCCTCAAGCTGAATGAGAGCCGCACTCTGGAGATTTCAGCTCATACTATGACTGTGCAAGAAATACGTATGTTTCCCTGCATCGAGGAGTCAGGCTTTGGGAATTGTGCCCTCAGTTTTCTGTGTTGTTCAGGCCAGGCCTTGCATTGCCAGCCTGCCCAATGGTTGACAACTAACAAAGTCCCCCACACTTGAACCAACACGAAACACCCTCCAGAGGCATGTCCCCACTGCAAGCCACTCCTGAATGCACTGGGCCAGGACTGCTCACTTCCAAGTGTGTCCAGGCAGCTTCTGCTGATTCTCTTGGGTGCTAACAGCTAACCTCAAATTTACCTTATCCAAAAAAGGCTCAGTGAGCAGCCAGTCCTGAAACCCTGTGCCCATCGCCACAACCTGTCCATCATGCGGTCTCATAACATTGGCCCATGAGGTGAGTGTGGAGAAACTCAGTTTCCGGAGAGATCATGTCAGTCCCCGGGCATCATGTCAGGGTCAGAGATTTGTTTTTGTAGGAAACTATTATATACCCTTCTGTCCACTAACCCTCAACCCAGAACCTTTGCACATGCCCTAGGCAGAGGCCAGTGGCCTCTTCTCATTAATGCCTGCTAAGGAGCCAGTGGGGTCTGGGAGGCCCTCTTGGGTCTGTGGCCTACAAGAGCGTCTGGCCACTCTTACTTGGCAGGATAGAACAAATGGCTGCCCTGGGGTCCTGCAGCCAACCCCATTGGTTACCTCTTCTCTTTCCTGAGTCAGGTGACGTCACTAAGACAGTGACAATGGACACTTGCCTAACACATTTTGTGTTTTAGGCTAAGCCCGCTCTTCCTAAAACCCTGTGTGGAAGAGCCAGCAAAGATGCGGCCTGCCCCAGTGAGGACACCAGAGCACAGCCTCAAGGTCACAGAGCTAGCCACTGGTAGAGCCAGGACTTGGGGATTTTCCAGTTCTTCCCATTATTGATTTCTAATTCACTTCCATTGTGGTTGGAGAGCATTCTCTGCAGGTCTTTAATCCTTTTAAATTTATTGAGACGCGTTTCGTGGTTCTGCAATATGGTCTGTCTTGGGAAATGTTCCCTGCACTTGCTCTGGAGATGGATTTCAATGTTGGTGGGTGAAATGTTTGAGAAATGCCTTTGAGGGTGAGTCGTTTGATGTTTTTGTCCACGGCTTCTGTCTCCTCACTGATTCTCTGTCTGGCTGTCCTGTCAACCACAGAGAGGGAACTGACGGAGTGTCTCCCCGTGATCCTTAGAGACTCGGTGTGATCTTCAGTTGTCAGTTTGATATTTCCCTGTCTGGGGGTTCCTCTCTCTCTCTCTCTCTCTCTCTCTCTCTCTCTCTCGTTGAGATCAGAACCCAGAGCCTTGTAAAAATACTTTTATCACTGAGCTAAATCCCAGCCTTTCATTGGTGAATTCCTGGCAGGTTCTGAACAGGTGAGCCACACCCC
>CABHPQ010121179.1:0-13353 GCA_902168405.1 Peromyscus aztecus | reverse complement strand
GAGAGAGAGAACAGTCTCCAGAGTAGGGAATGATGAAAGTCTGTACTTGACAGGCTTTACTTCTGGTTGGGTGATATCTTGAGCTTTAGGTGACTCAAGACTTTTCTTTAACTTCTCAGGCCATTTTGGAGGGACAATGAACATTGCTTTCACTGCCACAGGACTTGTGCACCCCGTTCTGAACAGGAAAGAGGAATGAGTGGTAATGCACCATAAACAGGGTGCCACCTTGGCCAGCAGTGCAGCTTCTAAGAGCTCTGCAGACTGTATTACGTGGTGTGCCCGGGGTACATGGATGTCAATACTGGTTGACCAAGTTTCTTAAATTCGGAAGTGGTGTGTTCATTCAGGTTTGTATCTCCAGCCGTTGTGGCTTATCTGTTTGAATAAATGAATACACAATACACTGGAGTCTGGCCTTGGATGGATATCACCAACCTTTGAGGGAAAGATTTCTCAATTTCTCCCAGTGAATGCACAAGCGAGAAACATCAAGCTTTTTCATTTGGAAAATGCATAAGTTCCTGTTGTTATAAGCTAGTAATTAAATGTGGGCTGAGAACCCAGAGCCCTGCCCCCCGCCCCCAGCTATCCAATTTAGAACTTTCCCATTTCTTACTTTACTGCTTAATCTAGACAACAACCACATAAAGCATACCCAGAACAGAAGTTTCCTTTAATTGGTATTCAAGATCTCGTTTTGCTTAGAACTTTAATATTTAGAAAGAACATGGAGCCAGCACTAATAGTGATTATGTTCCATTGATAGGCATCTACAGACCAAAGAAGAAGGCCCTGTCTTCTTCTGTTGGTGAAGTGCATCCTGTCACTCATTTTCTCCATAAGCTTAGATAAGTCTTCACTGTTTTCAGGTCAATAAGCATTCTCATCTTACCGTGACATGATGGGGTGGGGGTGGGGGTGGGGGTGGTTCTAAGTTACACGACACAGAAGAAGTTTCATAATCACAAGCTATGGAAAGGGGACATGCATGCTTACCCTAGGTACTTTTGCCATGCATTTCCCAACCTTGATTTGATTAAATTCACCTAAAGACTGGACCAATTTAGACTTTTCAAGTTCAATTGCTCACTTTGAGAAAAACCTCAAGGCGACGTAAGAAGAGTGGCAGGGCGGAAGGAGAAGCAGGGACCCAGGTGCTTTGTACATCAGAAGGCCTGAGACGTGAAGGGTAGATTGGATCAGAAGCAAAACCACAGCACAGTTTCTGTTCACTTACTTTCAGAAAATCACTCAGGCTCTTCACACTGTCCTCTCCCGCCAGCTCTCCTGACTTTTTCCCCCTAAGATGCTGCTAGGATAGATAATACCATCCAGCTCGGAAGATCCCTAGGGAGGAAGAGAAGCCTTCTGCTTGAGTTTACCCCTGCCTGGTATGTGCTGGGAATGAAGACACTGCCTGCCATGCTTGGGACTCCAGAGTTATTTAGGGAACTCTTAATCCTCCACCTGGGCCTCTGGAGCATCCTTGGTAAGGTACCTCCTAAGAGGACTTCTGGTTTTCTTCCTCAGTGTTCGTGTCTGTGATAGTTTTTCTCGTTGGGCTTGCTTAGTGGGGAGGGATGTTTACCTGCAGGGTGTAACTCAGAGTAGCTGCCATTGCTTCTTGAAAATGCTAGAGGGTGTAACTGAAATTAGAACATGGTATTCACCTGCCTAAAGAGCAGACACTGAGTCCATACCTTGGCCACGTTTCCTAAAAACATGTCCTGATGATAAGTAAGGATATTGTAGCGGATGTTAAAAACATTTAAGTACTAATTTGTCACTATTGCTCGTGAGATCTCTCTGGCTGCCATACTAACGGGAAAGAAATCTCATGTTCTCTCCAAATGGATGTCAGCAGGATGCTGTAGTGTGCAATGGGGTGGGGAAGGTATTGGATAATTGAGTTTACAGCTGTGGCCATGGTTACTGTCAAATGATGTTCAATCTCAACAAAATCCCTCCTTGTTTCTGTGGGATGTACTATGAGAACACTGAGCAAACACCATACTGTGAAGTAGAGGCGCGGAGCACTAGTGTCTCAATTTTGTTGGGCGAGATGATTTGCAAGTGGTTGCCAACTGAACATAGAAAACAATTCTCCATAGGTGACCCTGGCTCATCCCTACAGAGCCTTTTTGTTAGCAAACCCGGCATTTCCTTCTTTATCTTGCCATCTCTCGTGACTTTGCTCAGGAACCATGCACTGGATAGGGGAAAGGCCTGTGGAATGGTCAGCAGAAGTTTCTTATTCCTCAGTTAATTCTGGGCTCAAGGATATTTTGAGGAATTATCTCCCACCAGAGCACATGTATCGCTTGGGCACATTTGTTTTAAATGGGAAAATCCAACCACTGAGGTCTTGTGGAACGTCATCTTGAATTCTAGAACTATGAAGTTTAGAATTCAACTCTGATGTCACTAGACCACATATCCAGGGGCAGAGTAAAACATCTCCTCAGTCATCCAAGCTCTCAGTTATTAATAGTCCATCACATAGCTGCAACTGGAGTCAAACATTAAACTGAATCTATTTAATTCCAAGGGATCTGTTGTAGGCTGTCCTCTGTGTAATGAAGGAAAATTTTAATTCTGCATCACAGTTGAGCTGTACTCCATATTCTGTTCTTCCACCTAGTGTGCTATAACCTAGTGTTCATGTACGTAAACTTGGTTATCAGAATTGGATTCTTTATCGACTCTGTCACTTACATTATAGACTCAGTTTCTTTTCCTTTCTTAGCTCTCCTTTCAATTAAAAGCATATAATAATTATACCTAAAGGATGTCCCTTTGTTATGTCTATCGTGTCTAGCTGTAGTAAGTATATGAACTTAAAGCTTGGTAAATGTTAATGGTAATTTTGCTAATAGTTTTTATTTCATCAGTATCTCCCACAAAATCCAATTAAATGAGAATTGAGGTTTAACATGAACACTCTAAGTAATTCTGGTTTTAAGCCTTTTCATCTTTTTTTTTAAATTGTCAAATACTATATGTATGAAGTATTATGTAAGGCTATAATGGAGGCATACATTGTAGAATGTTTAAATCAAGTGAACTAACTTGCCTATGACCTCACATACTTATTATTTTAAATCTATCCAGTTATTAATTTTAAAATAGTTATCTGCAGTCACTGTGCTGTGACTAAAGCTTTTTACTTCTGTCCAGCTTTGGCTTCACGCTCTGTGATCAGTGTTTCCCTAATACTTGTTTCAAAGCTAAAATAATTAATAAAATATCTTGTGTGAAATTTTTAGACCCAAATGTAATGAATATATGTAGAAAATTAAATGGAAAGATTTAGGCATTGGCCAGGTGTCTTATACAGTAGTTGATAAGGTAGATTACAGTGTTACTCAGGTTTAATTAATGGATTAGTAGATTACAGTGTTATTCATATTGAATTAATGGATTAGTGGATTACAGTGTTACTCTGCATTACAAATATAGGTTGGATGCTGGTGGTATGGCTCAGTGAGTAGTGGGTAGAGGTGCTTGCTGCCTGAAAATTTGAGTTCAATCCCAGGGACTCACATGATAGAAGGAGAGAATCAACTTGCATCCTGAAAGTTATCCTCTGACTTCTATACAGATCAAACACACACACACACACACACACACACACACACACACACACACACACGCTCCTGTGCACATTCACACATACACACATTAAATAAATAAATGCAATAAAATATATTTTAAAATAATATAGGTTGAGAAAGGAGCATTTGGTGAGGTTTGAAAGTATGACTCAGTGGTAGAGCGCTTGTCTAACATTCGTGAGGGCTTAGGCTCTATTCTCAGTACCCGGCTGTCCCCTCCCTCCAAAAGAATAAAGAAAAAAGTAATTTTGGTAATAATGAATTATTCTGGACAAAATTGATGGCAGTTCCATCCCTTAAAATTATACTAATGACATAAAGAACCTTTACATCTTGAAGAATTTCTGTGACTTTCAATAACTACTGAATTCTTTATAGTAGTATATTCTCAAACTATTTAAGAATGGTTTAAACGTAATTCCCCCAGTTATAGTAATATGAAATTCTCATGAGGTGTGCTTTTCGTATTTCTCAAAAAAGAAAAATGTAGAAAAACTCTCCCCTCAGTTTCAAGAACGTCATTTCCTTTCCTGATGGAAATAGAATATAAACACCTGCATCTCATGATGCTAGAAAGTTCTGAGTGCAGGTGGAGATTGCTCCATCTCTGAGGGCCTGGACCACTCATTCAGTTGAGGCTAACTGAGGACTTCAATTTGTGTGTGTGTGTGTGTGTGTGTGTGTGTGTGTGTGTGTGTGTGTGTGTGTGTGTTTGGTCTGGAGTAAAGGCAGTACAAAATCTTTGATTGATCGTTGGTTATTGTGATAAAAATAGTCATAATATGGCCCATCAAGGAGACAACATTTACAGCCTGGCTCTTTTGAGAACACCCTGCATAGAGTCATGTTGCCAGTGTGGCCTTGCCTGTGTCTCCTTTCTCCTGAAGGTGAGCATTGTGATGTTGTTGTGTGGAGCCATTTTTAAATTGGGTCAGAACAGACAGATGCTCTGAATTAGTCTATTACCCCTTGACAAGGTAACATGTCCTCACCTCACTTGAAAACGTTTTCATTTTAAATTTTTTTTGTTGTATGTATTTGCATCTGCCATGATGTGGATACCCATAGAGTCCAGAAAAAGGTATTGGCTGCCCTGTACCTTCAATTACAGTGGTTATGAGCTGCCTGATATGGATGCTGGAAACTGAATTTGGGACCTCTGGAAGAACAGCAAGTGCTCTTACCTGCTGAGTTGTTTCTCCAGCCCCTCTCTGACTCATCTTCATGACTCTAGTTATTCCTGTTGAAATGTTCACATGGAATACTGGAAACAGAACTGCATCTTTCCCCAAATTCCAAACACCTTTTGTGTATCATGAAAGTGTCTGGCACTTATGCAAATACCTAGAAATACATTCCAATGCTTCAGGATTTCCTGGATTGAGCACAATCATATTAAGCTATGTGCTGATTACATCCTTGAATTGACTCACTAACATTGTTCAGCTCTTTAAATTACTGTTACTTCCTTTACTGCACTATAAAACTGTCCTCCATTGTATTACTGAAGTTGAAACTATTACCAAACCTCCATGGGACTTTCCTATTCAACTTCCGTTACCAGTATGCTTTCTGGAAGAAAAATGCTGAAAAGTATTTGTAATCAGGGTCATATGACACAATTGATCTTTTGCTTGATTTTTTTGGCCAATCTCTGTTGTGCAGTGGTTAAGAATGGGTGTCTGTAGACAGCCTGATCAGTCCATGGCTGTTACTTACTGGTTATGTGACTACAGCAGCTCTAGTTCTCAATTCCTCATCTAAAAGAAGAAAACAGTCATGATGTTTCACTGAGGTGTTATGCCGATTAAGTCCTTGATTCTGTACAAATACCCAGAACGCTGTAGAGCACACTGTCAGTGCTGTGTAAATTCTGCTAAGAGTGATTATTTGTTATTGTTTTCTTCTGGTTCAAACTTTAATTAGCTTAATTGTTTCCTTAAGTGGTATTGGGAAGTGGTATTTATTTGAGGCTAGCAGACTTAGTAGTTCTCTATATTATCTGTTCTCATCTTCGGTCACAAGGAGTACCACCACGCATTATCTTTTTGAGAGTTTTTCAGTTTCTCTCACCCAGTGTCAGTAAGGTGTCATTGTGATTTGTAATTCACTTTTCTCCAGTTCTCAGTTCTCTTACCTTGAAATTCCTTAATATTGTGCCCCTGTCTTATATGTTTTTGCACTTATGGTTTATTTATCCCATGATAGGAATGTCTTATGTGCTTGTGTTCCTGTACATGTATGGATGTCATTCTTCATATCCTCAGAGTCTGATGTGTATATCCTTTGACACTCCTCTTAAACACAGGTCAGGGGACTGTCTGATGGACCATGTAGGACAGTCACAAACAAAACCAAGTTTATCTGGTAGGTCTCTCTAACACCTTTTCCTCTTCCCTAATTGCCATGTTCATCTAACAAACAGCCTGGAATTCACACCCATCACCAATAGTCCATGGTTCAGAAATCATCAACAGGAGAAACATTCAGATTTTAGCTGGATGGTCACGACTCCTTTCACTTTCTTCTGTAGTATTAGAAAAGGAAAGTGAACACTGGGGAACAATTGGCAGGTTATTTTTCCCACAAACCAACCTTGTTTTCCACAGGTCAGTCATACCTGGAATTGAGAGGCAGTGATGCTCAGTGTGTTGTCTCTGTAGAAGACTGTATTAGGGAAGTGAGAAAATACATTGGAGGGAAGTGAAAGTAGACCTCGCTGTACCTTTCTGACTTAACACACTTTTACTGAACATCACAAAGAAACACCATTCCCCTGACAAGATTTGTAAAAACTCAAGCTGGTTTCTGACAGAATAAGAGGAGCTCACCAAATGCTGCTGTCAACAGCCTTTAAGGTCGGCTTCTCTTCCTGAAAGATTTGTGACCAAGGCAGAGGACCTAGCATCTCTGGAAGACAAGGCCCACTTGTACCAGGTAGTCAGTGTCCCCCTGACCAGAAGCATCTTTAACTTGTCAGTATGAATCTTTATTCCTCAGAGTCTCAACAAAACTTCTGTTGTTCACTGGAGATATTTATATATTATCTACCGAGCTATCTGACAAAACTCACCCTGGACACATTGGATGGACAAGGCTCCATGAAGTGGAATGCATGTGAATCCTCTGAGCTGGGGAACAAAGGCAGTGAACAATAGGGTCGAAGGTGACATAAGGTGACATCTGCCACCTAGTAGACTTATAACGAAGTGCTAAGAGCCAACTTGGAAAGAAAGCCAAAGCCAAAGCTCTTTAGTTTGTAGTTGTGGCCATGTCAGCTAGGCCTTGCTGGTCAGTATAATTCCACATCATTTCTATTTATATGAAAGAATTACATTGTTATATAGCATTCCCTTTTCCATCTGTGTATTTGTTTGGCTGACATAGATCCCACTCATTACACACCACTGCTAATCCTATGAAAGTAGCTAGGATTAATTTTTAAGAACAGAGGTACTTGGGGAAGACCTTTGGATTTTTATTTTGTCCCTGAGACTCATAGTTTTTTATGGCTTTTGACAATTATTCAACTTATAAGTCAGTTTTATAAATCCATCCCTATTGCAAAAATAGTAACACTTGGTATTTATTGTTGCTAAGTATAATCTAAGTGTAGCGCCAAGAACTTTTCCTACATATTCTCATTCACAATAACTCATTTGGATAAAAACTTGTGTCTTGGAATAAGTAGACCTGGGTTTAAATGCTAGTCCCGAGTCTCACTTCCAATAGCTGGTGAACTATGGTAGGTGGCTTATTTGTTCTAGAATTCGTTTTGTTCAACTTAAATACAAAGACAGTACCGTTGATCACTCATAAATGCATGATTCACTAATTAGGATGGTTCAACTTAGAAACTGTCAAAACATTGCAATGGTGCATAAGTGATATGAATTTAGTAGAAGGTACACTTCAAAATTTAAGTTTTTACATTTTCCATGGCTAGCAATATGTGTTGTGATAGTCTTTTGCAGTGCTGGCTAGAGCCCTACTCAACTATGCAAACACTAAGGTAAATGACCAATACCATCCAGTATACCATGTTGCCAGCAGTTTTTGGTTAAGTATATTCTAAAATTACACGAAGTACCAACACTTAACTATGAAATAGACTTCATGCTAGTTTATTTGGGCTAACTGTAGGCTAATCTGTTTTGAGTAAGTTTAAGGAAGGCTAGGTTAGGATATGGTGACTGATAAATTTAGGTTTACTAAATGAATTTTTCCTCCCAATATTTTAAAATTATGATGAGCTTATCAGCACACAGTTCTACCATAAGCCAAGGAGCACCTCTATAAATGATGCCCAAGAGTACTTAGCACACAGTAAGAACTTAAGAATTATTAGCCATTTTTTCCATTTGTCCACTTTTGTGCTGGATCTGGGAGATGTATGTGCACACTGATGTGGAAGGTTTAGTGCACCTGTGTAACTAGCTATGAATGGGTACAGGAGGTTCTGAAATTATCTGCCCAACATGGCTTAAACTGCATTCTGCTGTCTGGATGATCTTTCAAGGTCTGCACTTGTCCTGCTTTAAGTATTTCTAGGAGAGGAAATACCATAGGCACCTTTGAGTATTTAAAGACAAGTGGTATTTTAAATATCAAAGCAACTGGTTTTGGACAAAACAATTTCAAAATTATTGGTAAAAATAAGAGATGTCTGGCTTAATGTCTTTGATTGTCCTATACAACTAAATTTAAGAGATAGTCTTTAAATTCTTTCCCAAAATGTCATGTCACAGTATCTATCATAAACTTTAGACCTAGAAGAATCTGTGTTCTTAAAAAATGTATTAAATCAAATTTAAATGTTTCACATATGATTGTAAAGATGTATATGCTTTAAGAGGAAAAAAAATAAATGATTATAAAAATTCTTCCAGTTTTCTTATTCCATGGTCTCTGCTGTGTTTTAAGTGATGTTACATGAATTCATACCATGTGTGTACTTCACATGGGGTTAATTCTTTTCAGGTCCATTTCACAGCATCCTCAGTTTTCATTGTATGCTTTATCCCTGAGACCAAGACACAGGGTTTTCCTCCAACAATGGTTCTTTTCCAACTACAGTTCTGATTTTAACTTAGATGTATATGTATTGCTGTTATTCATATTTCTCTAGATGTTCCTAGGATTTTTTGGAATATCTTACTTATGGAATATGCTCACTTACCATAAAGTTATACATTTAACCAAAACAACAAAACATTCAATGAATGGTTTCTGAATGGAGTGCAGATCCCCCATTATAGTCTCATGTTACTGTGGTGTTTCTGGTTTTGTGGCTGTGGTAATTAGCTCATGATGAGAAATACAATACTTTGACTTTCTAATGTGGTGCCTGTGATTTTCTCAAGTGTCTGGATTGATGTCCTAGGATGGTTACTGTGAAATTACAAGGAAATTACAAGTGCATGGACTAACCTTGGCTAGGTGCAGGGCACCTTCAAAGGATTCCTACATCCCAGTTCTAGGAAAGATGTATCTCTTTCCTTTCCTCAGTGAGTGTAACCTTCCCACTCCCTTCATCATTCCTAGCCTTTCAAGTAAGCAGAATATATTACCGAATACTGTCCAGAGACCTTTCCCTCTCCTGATGTAAAGACACCATTAATATTAATTATTAATACACCATTGGCAATAATTTTCTTTTTCTAAAATGGTTTACATTCATATGTTCATCTTGGACATTGTAACTCAAATTAATCCAATCTTCACCTTTTTTCATTAATTTCACTCAATGACTGCAACCATTTTTGAAGTTTCTATAAGCTGTAAGAATTTTTCAGTGGAGGGTTGGTGACTCTTGGTTGGGAATTGCTTTACAATAATAATTATAATCAAGGCAAGGCAGTTGATGTAATTTTAGAATAGCATAAGGCATTTTAAGGAGTGCAGATGGCATTGTGAAGACAAGAGGACTGGGTTTCCCTAGAGGTGGGCTTGGGTTACATTCCTCTTCTTTCATGAAACCTTTCTTGACCAACTCAACCGGAAGGGCTCTCCCCATCTTGAGGATCTGAAAGCTGGGAGATTATGTCATGTCTAAGATTTAAAAAGTCTAACTGTAAAATTCTATTAGAAATTGTCAGATTCCTAAATGATGATAGGCAGTGGGATGTCCATACCTTAAGAGTATGGACAACAGGAAGGCACAGTATCCATACTATCTGGTGTTGATCATCACTATGTATTAGAAGTTCTGACAGTGTCCATGGTAAAACATTCCCCACTAGAGTATTTTTGGTTTAAGTTTTAACTAGTTAATATGTTACGATTGAGTTTTAATAAATATGTATATAATTTGTAAATAAACATGTTTGTAATATTTATCCACAGCAGCAATTACACTCTACATAAAAGTTAATTCAGAACTGCCCAGCTGTAGAGCTGGCCCTGAGTACAGATGAATTCAACTCCTTTTGCACACTTTAAGCATGAACTATACTCAGAATCACTAGAGTTTGATTCTGGTCAGTATCCCCACATTCTTTGTGATAGTACATATCCTTACAACATTTTTGTTTTGTGACTTTATTTTATATATCTGGTCATTTTATTGTTTGTTTCCTTTTGCAATTTCAGAAAATATATTTTTCATATGGAGATAGCAGTTGTCAAAAATAACACAACCCAGTTTTCTCATTGGCTAGACACTGACTGGTTATCCATTGTTGTGTACAGTTCACATAGAATACAACGCACAAGTAGCTCTGGGAAGACTTTTTCAGAGGCTCCTCCACTTCCAGTGGCTCACAAAGAGATACGTCATATGAAATCCTGGGGGTGGTAGGTATTTTTGGTGTCTTGCTGCATGTGCTTTCATTATTCCTCATTGAAAATCCCCTATCAGATAAGAATGTTTAAGAAAAGCAGCAGGAACAATAATACCAAGGACAAAGTGGCTGGGAGTTGACAGATCAGTCAGAGCTAAAACCAAAACGGTGATTATTCCCTCACCAGAAACTATTTGCTTGAGGAGACAATCCCGTCAAGGGTAGCTGTGTGCATCTTGAGTGTCACATGATTGATTGGCATATTTCAAGGCAGACAGAAAGGAATTGTCAACATGCTTGCCAGATAGAAAATTAGAACTGTGATATCTGACTCAGGGGATCATTCTTGACCTGCTAACATCAAGTTATAGGCTTTGAGGATGAGAAGAAAAAGAAACTCTGCCTTACTTGCACACAGAGTGACTATTCTTGATGTTTAATGCTGTAAAAGTGTTCGTCTTCTATTTATTCTAACTGAAGAAAAAATTCTGTGCCAGCTAATGTGATTGTCAATCACCTTTATCCTGCTGAGAAGAATACTCAGAAGCCACAATAATGTTTCTGTCATTGCATTCCAAGTCAGTGATGCTTCTTTCAAGTGTAGAGTCACAGAATGTTAATGATGGACAGTATGTTTGACTGGGATATTAGCATGAGGTAACAATTTTCTGGCTGAATGGGAGGGTAATACATTGCAGTGAGGACAGACTTTGTAGACTAGGAATAGTTTCACAGTCATGCATTGAGGGAAGTGTGTGTGTGTGTGTGTGTGTGTGTGTGTGTGTGTGTGTGTGTGTTGACAGTTGATACATGAGAACTTTCCTATTTTTATAGTTCAATGTGTATCTGATTTTGAAGAAACTGGGGGTTGGTGAGAATGTTCCAAGTATCTGTTCCAAACACACACACTGTACTGCCACTGGAAATGGCCATGTTAAATAAATGTTCCCATTTTTTTTCTCTAATTCCATGCCTTTTGTATGTTTATCCAAGTTAGACATTGTATTTTTTTTCTTCATGGATAGGAAAAGTTTCAATGTCCGCAAACTGTGCTCATCCTATTCATTCTGGAATAACCAATGATCTTTATCACTTCCAGAAAGCCATGATCCACCTGTGTATCAGTCTCTTAAATCCGCTGTGAGACTATTGAACTAAGGAGAAGCCTTTGTTTTTCCACTTCGTCAGACTCCAGTACCTAAACAGTCTCTGCTCTGATGGTCAAAGGCTGTTCATCCACTGAAGGGCAGCTCAGCTTCTAGGAAAGCACACCAGCAGCCCAGGCTAAGTGCTTTGTACCTGTGTACAGTATTAACCTCCCATTTGTTGTGCATGATTATTTCCCACATGAAGGCAAATTCCACAAAGGTAGACCTCATGTCTAATACCTATACCCTCTAACAATGAATGCACAAGACTCCTCTGAACCTTTCTTTCAAGCTTGGGTACATTTCAAGAGAAACAGAATAGTATATAATAGATATATTTAGAAAAAGTCCTTATCATTACATAATTGTCCCATGAATCAACAGTAAGTTTATTGAGGACATTTCTTTGGCCACAGCCACCTTGTTGTTCAGATGTTCTCAAGAAAATAAAAACAGGAAGTGAGGAGGCTGAGGTCTCTTAACTTGAGAGAGGAACGAACTCTGGAGACAAGGTTTCACTTGACGTTTCCACCTTTGGCTTCCACCTTTGGCTTTCTTGCTTTTTGCCGTAAGTCTGACCACATCAGGTATTGTATTGTTAGGCACTTCCTTTTGGTCAGCGACCTTACCCTTTCTCTTCAAGCTTTTGAAAACTTGCCCTTATAACTTACCTTTTGATTTTTTTTATTTATTTTTATTTATTTATTTATTTATTTATTTTTGGTTTTTCGAGACAGGGTTTCTCTGTGTAGCTTTGCGCCTTTCCTGGAACTCACTTGGTAGACCAGGCTGGCCTCGAACTCACAGAGATCCGCCTTCCTCTGCCTCCCGAGTGCTGTTACCTTTTGATTTTCTTTCATGTTTATTCTAGAACATTTGAAGCGACTGAACCATGACATCTTAAAGTGAAGTTGTTTGGGAATCCAATATAGTTAAAAATAAGTCACTAATCGGAGATGCTAAAAGTTCTCTGTAGGGGTCCCTAGTCTCTACCTGACTCCTGAAAATTCAGTCAAATTTCAGTTGTTCTAAGCAAGAAGAGGTGAGATCTGGGCAAAAGTTACAGTGAGAGATTTATTAAGTGTTAAGTAGTTTAAATAATGCCCTGAGCACTCTTCATCTTTAAAGGAAGCTTTGACTATAATCTCATTTAGGTGTCATTATAGCCTGTGATTCCATACATCTATTCAGAAAAGTACTTGAGCATGAAAGTTAGTGAGGAGGCAGAGGACATTTATTGCCATGAAATAGAATATTTCAAAACTAAGAAAGAGCCGGGCATAGTGACGCATGCCTTTAATCCCAGCACTCAGGAGGCAGAGGCAGGCCGATTTCTGTGAGTTTGAGGCCAGCCTGGTCTGCAGAGTGATTTCCAGGACAGCAAGAGCTACATAGTGAGATCCTGTCTTAAAAATTCAAAACAAAACAATAAAACAACGACACAACAACAAAACTAAGAAAGATCATAAGGCTGGAGGAAAAAGAACTTGAAATACTTTAAGACCCTGTGTTTAGCCTCATCTTTAATGTAAAAAGAGGAAGCTGGAAAGTGCCACAAAGTACTTCATGAGAGGGATCTTTGCCTATTTTACTTATTTCGTTTTACCAGCTCAGGAAATCCCATCCAGTCATTTCTTGATGCGTCAGACATAGCAGTTATATGATGGATATGACGCCCAAAGGCTTCTAACGTTGTCATGATCATGCCATTTCCTCTGTTCTTTTATGAATGAACATTACACACGACCATTTCCTGAGCAATTGCAGCTTGGGACTTAGTAGCCAGTTTCTGTTTTGAATTACCCA
>CABHPQ010121177.1:10888-20971 GCA_902168405.1 Peromyscus aztecus | reverse complement strand
GTGTGTGTGTGTGTGTGTGTGTGTGTGTGTGTGTGTGTGTGTGTGTGTGCGCGTGAGCCTGCACATATGTACTTGCAAAGGCCAGAAGAGGAGACTGTGC
The DNA here is from genome assembly GCA_902168405.1 of Peromyscus aztecus. NCBI lineage: Eukaryota > Metazoa > Chordata > Mammalia > Rodentia > Cricetidae > Peromyscus > Peromyscus aztecus. The sequence goes on along the minus strand of CABHPQ010121177.1, from coordinate 20,871 downwards.
CCTGCTCTGTCATTTTCTATCTTATTCAAAGTCTCTTACTGAATCTAAGGCTCATCTTTTTCTGCTAGGCTTGCTGGCCAGTGAGCTCCTGGGATCTGCCTGTCTCTGCCCACTAGTGCTGGAGTTACAGCTGTAAGAGCCAAAGTCAACCTGTAAGCCCCACTTGCCCAAGGACAAGATAACTTCCTAGAATGCTGGGAGTTGTAACTCTTGGGAAATAATAAACTACATGTTTTAACTCCCCTAAACAAGTTTGTTTGATCCATCTGCACTAGATATATGTAGCATGAATTGTTAGAAGGTCTTATTAATAAAAACAAACCCACAGCCCGGTATTAGGGTGAACGCTGATTGATCAGAGAAACAGAACAAGCCACAGCCACCTCACCTTGCCAATTCCTCAGCTAATCCTCTTTCCTCAGACTGGAAGCCTCTGAGTCCTCATCCAATGGATCTTAGCTGAACTGCTGCTAAAAGCCTAAAAGCTTATACAGATGTGCTTGATCATATGTGGGCAGGAGGTCATAGGCAGGGAATACATCAGGATGTATGCTTGCCCCTGATTGGACCTGATGGGAAATGCAGTGAATTATAGGTTTTGCCATTTTAAGCCCCAGCAAAACATGACTCATAGCCATCCCCTGGGAACCTAGGAATGGACCTCGCCAGAGTCATTCTTCCTGGCCAGTATTTAATTAAAGCTTGCTTTAAATTTGGCTCAAAATTGTGGAACTAGTTCATCTCGCGTGAATCTCAGGATTAACATTTGGGGGCCCCAGTGAAATGAGAGAAAAAAAACATTCCATCCAAATTCATTTGTTAAGAGAATTTCTCTTGGTCAGACTGGTGGATCTCTACTACCACCTCTAAACTACTTCAATTATTTGTGTTTTCTTTGTCATTCTGGCCAGTGTTTTCTGTTGTTTTGGCTGTATCTTATGTCTGTAACTGTCTTTCTTACTCAGGACAACCAGATGGACAAACAGCAAAATTAACAAGCTGGAGTGCTGCTCCAAAGGTCACTCTAGAAATGACAGAGCTTTGGGGGCATAGGGTTCAGTGGGCCAGTCTTGGAGCTCAAGACTCCAAGCTCTTAAGAAAAGCCCAGGGCCCCATGCAGAAGCCAGCAGGTGAGCCTGCTTCATCACCACCCTGCCCCACCCACCACAGCACCACTGTACAGTTGAAGCTCCAACTCCAGAACCATGTCCTGTAGCCACTTACTGTCATGGCTTATGAGGTTGCCCAGCCTCTGCTCTTACAACCTTGGGCTGTATCAAAAGATTCTATCCCCTCCCCCAACCTCCAGGAAGAACAACACTGGAGGAGGTAGGGAAAGTTTGGTCTCTCTGTTTCCTATGTATGAATGTGGCCACCACATGTTTGTTTCTGACTAGTCTCTCTTGAATGTGTGAGCTTACTGTGTTCTGTGTTTCTTGGTTATAGCTTAGCTGTTTCTGTTGCAGCCAATGTTGGCCTGGGGCTCAGAATTTATCTCCAAGCTTTCTGGCCACTGGATCTAATGTAATAGAGATTCAAATGTCATTTGGGTATGGATAATATTGAAGTTGTTTTATGCTGTTCTACTTTACTGAAAAGCTGGCTCTGGAATTAGATTATGCTTCTCCCTTACTCAGACCCAGGCACACTTTTAAAGTCTTTATGTCCAGGGTCAAGAGCAGGGAGAAAAGAGCAAAGCAGAACAGCTAAAGGGATTATTGATTTAATTTAATTGCCTAAAACTATTATATGAACTTTCTATTCCTCAAGATATGTAAATTTATTAAGTATTGTTCATAAAAAGTTAATTCAAAACTTACAACATGGGGCTGATAGTTAAAAATCTATGCATAGGTAATCTTAAAGGAACCATGTGGCATTTTGGGATATAACCAACATGTGGCCTGTTGCCATCCTTAGGCAGCCACATGGCTGGCAGGCATCTTTGATAGGGTTGGGGAGGAAAGATGTCATATGGTTTCACTGGATATCTTGGTTAAGGGTAACCATGTGATGTGGGCCCACCAAGGAGATAACAGGTCTCCAAGATACTTTGGATTGGGATGGATTTTTGTATAATTCCTGTCCTTTCTTGAAAACAAGGTTTATAAAAGATGGGATTTAAAAACAATGAGTTATTAAAATGGTACCTCCATGCATTCATATAAAACAACATAACTTGCTGGCAGCCAAACTTTGTAACATAAGAGTCACCCAGGTGGTATTTGTTTTAAAGACATGAAGGAGTCACGGAGAACTGCTGAGGCTTACCAGTGTACGGTATGGGACCCTAGCAGTTTTGGAGATACTGGTATCATGTGATAGTCACCCAAAACACCAGCTACAACTAAATGTAGCCAGCTGGGACATAGAAAGCAGGCTGTGTATGATGCAGAGGGTAAAGCCAGAGGGTGACCCAAATCCCTTGGAAAAGCCCCAGAGGAATCCCAGCTATTGAGCATTGAATTGTTTGTACTGTTGAAGCTCAGTTTTGCCTTGTGCAGATTATGGTTGTGCCCTGTGTCTTCACTCTTGAAATTAAAAAGGTACTTTACTTGATATTGCAAGAACACACAGTTGACAGATTTTAAACTTCTTTAAGAGGAAATTTTGGAATTTTACAGAAAATTTAAATGGAGAAAAACTGGATATTTTTAAAGAAACAGCCTTTAAAATATTTAAATTTATAAATTTTTAAATTTATAAGGTATTTTATTATGATGTTTTTATATAATCTTGATAAATAGATAAACAAAGGCTAAAAATTAATGCCACAGCTATGAGCACCAAACACTAAATCCCAGAGACTGAGGTATTTCTATCTTATGATGCAGAAAGACAATGACCTAGGCAGTATGGCAAAGGCTCTCTCCTTACCTTAGGTCTGTTCAAGCTGACAGAGACTGACTTAAGAATGACTGTCAAACCTCCTTATCTTTACTAACTTTGCTAAGCTTTAGTTATTTTGAAACTGAGTCACATAGGAAACTATGATATTTTGTAATGGTGCATTAGTAAGTACCAGGAAAGTAAAGTTGCCAATCTCCCTATGGACTGCATTCATGATTTAAAGTTTCATTTTGATACTAAAAAGAGCTTCAATTAAGAAATTTTTTATTATAAAGTATTAAAGATGATCAAGCCTTAATAAGTTCAGAACTATACTTGTAGTCATGCTAAGTACTAATGTAATTAATTACAGGAAAAGATTTATTTAGCCTCTCGTATATGTTTTCAAGGTATAGACTAAAGCAAGTAACTAAAAACAAGCAAGGGTTATTTAGCTCATACACTTAATAGATAATGGTCCTCAAACTTGTCAGAGATCTGCTGAATATGACATTTAAGATGTTTAATGGAAAAACTTACTATGGCAGACAGAGACCCCCCCAGTTTCTAGTAGTGACCCCCAAGGTCTCCAAGAAGATGATGGGACATGATGACTCCACCTGGATTGTGGTAATGCTAACCACTAGGCAAGACTGCACCAATGCCTCACCCACCACCAGGACCTGGCCCAAACTGTGAACAAGCAGGACACTGGAGAGGTGATTGCCCCACTTTGCCTAGACAAAGTAAGGTCAGTTCCTCCCATGCTCCTCCTCCATAGGGGAAGCATCTCATCTTCTGGGCTTGGCTGCTTAAGACTGATGCTGGATCCTGCCCTGGTACTTCTGTCCCCCAAAACAAAGCTATGGAGACCACAGGAGTCTGGGATGACCATCTAGGTAAAGGACTAGTCTCTGTCATTTTAATTGATACACAGGCCATTTGGATGACACTTCCTGCTGTAATTTATCCTTCTCAGATCTCTGATGACATTGACAGCTGGGCTAACCGTAGCTTTGTCAGCTAGGTGGCAGCAGGCAACCAGCTCCTTCCCCTGAGGCTCCAGCCACCTTGTTAGTTAATCTAGAGCTACTAGGTCTCTTCGCTAACAGGCCTTATATTAAAGGATAAACAGGTTTCAGATGTAACTTTTCACTAAAAAAAAACCAAAAAAACAAAAAAACAAAAAAAAACCAAAAAAAAAAAACACACCTTGCAATGATTGTTCTTGGTAATAACTACTCATGTCTCTGGTAAATGATTAGATGGAAAGGAAAAGATTTAAAGTCTACATAAGTTCTAAAGGTCTAAAAAATGACTTGAGATATATAAAAAATGGAAAATGTTTCAAACCCCTCCCATCTCTATGTTAGTGTTATACTGAGACTTCTAACGGACACCTGGTAGCCACTTTTTCTACAATGTGGATTTCAGCACAGATTACAAACAGTGGTAATGCTAATATATCTAAAACTTTCACCTCTCTTTGTAAACTAAAAATTAATGCAAGCTTCAGGGAGTCAAGGGAGTCATAAGACTTGGATACATCACTCACAGGTCAAAGGGACTACAGATAAATACAGCCTAAGTTTCCCCATTTGCCTATTCCTGAGGGTGGAATCTCTCCCTTGGTCTCAGGACTCCTCTCCTTCATCAATTACTAGGACTATGGGCCTGAAAGTTCCAAATGTAAGATTTTCCTCTAAGTTCCTAAACTTTAACTTCTGTCCTAGTCTATATTTGTCTCAGCAGATTTCCACTTGGCTGGCAGACACCATCCAGGGATCAGCTGTGGACTGTAAACTGCGGAGCTCTGGACCTTGCTAAAGTTGATGTGGACCAGTCCAGCCAATGTGATTGCTCTCTGTCTCTTCAGCTGGGTCAGATAACCAGATGCTTCTGATAAATGTCCCATTGCCTGAATCCCTTTCCAGCCTTTGACTAGCCTTTCAGTTTTCCTGGGCCCTGACAACTATGTCTTAGTTTCATCTAGAAGTAGTTGCAGGAGCATACATCATCCACTATCTCCCAACAGGTTGAAATGCTAAGTCTAAAGGAAGCTCCCTGACACAGGAGACAAAATGGCTACCCATAACACCAATTGGCACCAGGAAAATGGGCCCAGATTTATTAACAGGTTGATTAATTAACTAAAATAGTTATTGCAATATGATAGGGCATTTGGTCTGATTTATGCAGCACATGGAAATATTATATGGCTTTAAGAGAAAACCATTGTTTCTACACAAACCATTTGGGATTGTAATCTGGCTATGTTCAAAGAAATGTTGCAAAAGGGGAACCTGAAATGAATAAAATGACTGATACCCTGTCCATTTCCAGGCTTTCTAGATAGTAACTCTGGCATCAGCTATCACAGAGCCTTTGACCCTTCTGTTTTCCACCTGGGTACCATTAAGCTGATGGTTATTGGATCCCAATATAAATAGGTACCCATCACAGAATCAAGGATTTAACTCAGAATACAACTCAATCGGGGAATGTAAGAGCAAAGTTAACCTGTACACCTCACTTGTTCAAGGGTGAGATAACTTCCTGGAATGCTGGGAGTTGTTTTCAGTCCTCTAAATAAGTTTGTTTGACCCATCTGCAACAGATGTGCTTGATCACATGTGGGTAGGAGGTACATTGGCAGGGAATACATCAGGATATATCCTTGCCCCTGATTGGACCTGTTGGGGAATGCAATGAATTACAGGTTTTGCCTTTTTTTTTTTTGAGACAGGGTTTCTCTGTGTAGTTTTGGTGCCTGTCCTGGATCTCACTCTGTAGACCAGGCTGGCCTCGAACTCACAGAAATCTGCCTAGCTCTGCCTCCCAAGTGCTGGGATTAAAGGTATGTACCACTGCCACCCGGTGGTCTTTGCCTTTTTAAGCCCCTGCAAAATGTGACTCATAGCCATTCCCTGGGAACCCAGAGTGGAACTGGCTGGAGTCCTTCTTCCTGGCCAGTATTTAATTAAAGCTTGCTTCAAATTTGACTCAAAATTGTGAAGCTAGTTTTTCTCTCATGAATCTCAGGATTAACACAGGCACATGCAGCCACGTTTGGCTTTTTTTTATGTGGGTGCTAGGATTTAAACTCAGGTCTTCATTTGAGCGCAGCAAGTGCTCTTGTCCTCTGAACCACTCCGTAGTCCCCTTTGGAGAATCTTCATCCCTGTCAGGAAGGCTATAGTAGTAGCGGAGCAGTGGCTGTGTATTAGGTACAGGTCATGGCTGACAGCAGCTTCTCTTCAGGCCTGGGGAATGCAAGGAAACATGGAGGAACCATTACATTATGTCAACCTGTGGCATTCAGGAATGGAGTGGGCTTGGTCACCAGGTAGAAGGAAACCTGAGGGCTGCCCACAGGGCTCCGACAGCCTGTGTGGTAGTGTCAACCCAGGGCACAGGAGCCCACAGCGTGGACTCACTTCCATTTCCAGCTTTGGAATCTGGGGAGGTCATTTTGTAACTGGTCTGGCAGAAGATATGCTAAAGAGATATTTGTGTCTCTCAAGCTGACCATCAGACTATTGAGACAACGGACCCCAAAGAAATGGGAATTTTCCCCAGGCATCTCATGCTGGGAGCAGGAAAGGTCACTAGCCAGAGGGGACACTTGTCTCCAGGAGAAGAGATTTCACACAGCTCTAACAGTTTGTCAGACAGTCTTACAGAATGAGACAGAAGCCCAGACAGTGACGGGTTGATGGCGGGCTTGACTGTACCATGACCAGGACAGCTTTGATGTGCATATCTTTGGCCCTCTACTTGAACTTGGATCTCAGTTCAAGACCTTTGTGAGGTCTGCTGGATCTCATTGTCCTTCTTCTCAATATGGCCATGGTGAGTAACTCCCCTTTTTCGGCTTTCCACTGTTCATTTGTGTATTTATTGGCTTCCTGAGGATGGATGGAAGCCCTGACTTGGAGCATAGGTTGTGGCCCCCGAGTTTGATAACAACCTGATTTTGTTCAGCTATGTTCAGGAAAGCGTGGCCTCAGACGGAGTGAGGCAAGCCAGTCCAGAGGTCAGTGGCCAGGAACCTATCATATTCCTGCATCTAGAGGGCAGACATGGATGAGGAGAGTTGGTGGCTTCTGCTCCTTGGCCATCAGAGAAGATTAACTGCCTTTTCCTGGCACACCCAGGAGCAGAACCAGACTGTTTTGTTTGCTCAGGCTGCCTGGCATCTTTAAAGTAAGAACCTCAAGGCAGTTAGTGGAGGAGGCCTGGATACCGGTCCCCAAATGCCTAGAGCAGCAACAATCTGGTGTCCCCCTTCTCTATGGCACACCTAGATCCCTCCCTCCCTGGCTGTGGCTCCCCTCCTGGCCTTTCCCTCTCTAGAGATCACACAAAGGACAGCAGGACCCTTTAAGTGTGGGAGGAGGTGCCAGGGGAACATGATAGGCTATTTAGCTAAACACGTATCTTGCCTGCATATTACATTAAAGAATATGTCCCTGAGGTCTCCCACCCCTGTTGGCTGCTTTTTAAATTCTTTCTTGTTTCTGAAGCCTGGTTCGATTTCTCTGCGTTTGAGCCTGAAGAAGTAACTATGGAGAAAGGTGTATGAGAGAGGCTCGGCATGAATAGGAACTTACTGTGTTTGCTGATCATTCCAGACTACCTGACACCGACAAATTTGGATCTCTCAGACTTATTTTCTCACTGCAGAGGGCTGTTCCATGTGGAAACTGTGCTCCCAAGCCCCACAGCCTGTGGGCACATCAGTGTATGCATGGCTAACATATGCCTGGGCGGGCTGGCAACAACACTGGCCCAGGAGGCTGAATTCAACCATATGTAGTAGAACATGGCTGCAATATGCTTTCCCAGAGACGTCAAGGAAGCTGCCTCGCCCCTTCTCATTTTAGAGCTTGCTGGCAGCTTAGCACACCGATGGCTATGCTTTGCAAAGATATGCATGTGTGCTTATTGAGGTGAAGTTCACACTTATGCAATTAGCCTTTTAAAGTGCACAATTTGGTGGCATTGGGAGCATTTATGACGTTGTGCGACTACCATCTTTCTCTGATTCTAAGATTTTTGTCACCTCAGAGAACACATTGTACCCAGCTAACAGTCTCTCCCATTTCTCTCCCTCTCCCACTTCTTAGCAACTACTAATCTGTTTTGCCTCTATGAATTTGTCTATTCTAATATTTTATATGTAAGAAACACACACTGTCTAGCTTCTTTCACTTAGCATGTTGTCTTCAAGGTTTAGTCAACTTATGAGGTCTGTCTTTCCATCTTTCCATTTGTTTATTGAGACAAGGTCTCACTCTGTAGCTCAGACTGGCCTTAAACACACAGTGATCCTTCTGCCTCAGCCTCAAGTGCTGGGATTACAGATGTGAGCCATCTCGATTGGCTACCTCTTTTCTTTTTAATTTTTAAAAAAATTATTTTTATTTTTCTAAGTGTGTGTGTGTGTGTGTGTTTGGGCAGGTGCTGGACAAGGTTGTGGGAACCTCTGGAACTAGTAACAGGAGGTTGTGAGCTGCCTGATGTAGGTGCTAGGAATCAAACTTATCAGAAAGAGCAAAAAGTGACTTCACGGCTGAGCCGTCTCTCCAGCCCCTTCTTCTGTACCCATGCTAGAATAATGTTCTGCTGTGTATCTAGGTAACATTTGTTCATCTGTGAATGGACATTCTGGTTGCTGCCACCTTTTGGCTATTGTGAATGGTGTTGTTATAAATGCGTATGAACAAGTATTTGTTTAGGTCTCTGATTTCAACTCTCTGCAGTATATACACACTTGGAGTGGAATTGATGGGCCATTGGTAACTCTGTTAACTCTTGGAGGAAATCCATACTTCATTGGATCCTCAGAGAACCCCTATGGGACAGACCTGCTTTTTTTAAAAAGGTTTATTTATTTATTTATTTATTTATTTATTTATTTATTTATTTATTTATTAATTATGTATACAGTGTTCTGCCTGCATGTATACCTGCAGGCCAGAAGAGGGCGCCAGATCTCACTACAGATGGTTGTGAGCCATCATGTGGTTGCTGGGAACTGAACTCAGGACCATCTGGAAGAGCAGCCAGTGTTCTTAACCTCTGAGCCATCTCTCCAGCCCCCAGACTTGCTTTGTAAAATAACAGTTGTTACTACAGTTATCATCAGAAGCAGAAACAGGCTCCGTATGTACAGCGATTAGCTCCAGAATGTTCTAAATCAGACCCAGACTGAGGTCTTCCAACTCACAGTTACTGAACCAGAAGAGAAGGGTGATCTTTTAGTTCCTGGTCATGCTGCCAGTCTTCTTGGTACTCAGTCCATAGCTTCCCCCTAGAGAACAACCCACCAGTCAGATTCCCCCAGGGACTCCTAGGGAGAAGCCAAGCTGCATCCCCCTCAACACACACTAACCCTTCTGCAAGGTGGGTCAACCCCCAAGCTGCATCTCCCCAACACACACTAACCCTTCTGCAAGGTGGATCAACCCCCAAGCTGCATCCCCCCAATACACACTAACCCTTCTGCAAGGTGGATCAACCCACTAGAACCTTAAGATTGTCCGGAGACTGGACTGTTGCAGGTCCAGAGACTAATTATAATTTACTTTGGGCTATCTTTACCTCCCTTATTAACCATTCTTTCCCTATCTCTGCACTTGATCCTTGAGACTGTCAGGTGAAATCCGTTTCGGTTCTGCAGACCACGACGGTCTATCAGCTCTGAAGCTGAGAGTGCCGTCAATAGCATCAGACCACAGAGGTTTTCCCTGCTTTGCTATAACCCGTCTCTCAGATGCTTCCACCAATGTATCTGAAAAGTGCCTTGATTTATGACTTTGCCACGTTTCCATAAAAACTTCATCAAATTGGTATCTCATTGGAACATGGAACTTGGGGTAACCTAAATCTGTGCTCTGGAGCTCTGGTCACTCACATCTGACTCCAGAACAAACTGTTTCTTATCCCTTTGAGGTAAGGATTGTACTTTTCTCTACAAAAGATCTAACCCATGTGGCCCAAGGCAAGAGACAGGATTCTGGAGAGCGAGCCCTTTCACCCAGCCCTCCACTAAGCCGCTTGCCTTTCTCTAGCGCCTCCAGTGTGGCGGCTGGGACAGCAGACAGAGCATCACTGACTGTAGTTGACAGCCGCTGAGCAGGCATGTCCCC
>CABHPQ010121177.1:0-10788 GCA_902168405.1 Peromyscus aztecus | reverse complement strand
ACTGTAGTTGACAGCCGCTGAGCAGGCATGTCCCCTGAGTTCCTGTCATTCCTTCAGAACCCTTGTTTGACTCTTGGGCACCATCTAAAGAAGTTGCTGGGTAGAGCCTCCCCCTTGGGCAGCCTGGGGACGCGTGACCCAGAGGCTGGCCTCTTCAGGAAGACCTGACAGCTTTTCTCTTCTCATCTGGGAGCTGAGAGAGTGTCTCATGTCTGTATGGGCATCATCCCGTCTCCTGAGGTGGAGGAGGAGAGGGGTGGGTGACCCAACCTTTGCCCTGGCTTCAGAGAGCAGGATCTGAAGCCTAGGAGTTAAGCACACGCCGCTGCCGCCATCAGAAAGGCAACTGAGTTCCTGGTTGCAGCTCTCTGAGAGCTCCAGGCTCTTCCTCCTTCTTGCTCTACCCTTTCAAAAGGAAGAACAGGGCCCCAGACCCCTGAGGAGAGAAAGGTGGCCAACTGGGTGGGAAAGAGGCTTTGAGGCTTGCTCCTGCCTCCTCAGGGCAAGACTGAGTGGAATTCCTAATCTTGGAGTGGATCTTGCTAGCTCCAGCCAGGAAAGAGGAACTACCCTGATGGGAGGAAGTCAGGGAAGCAGCCGCAGTGGACAGGCTGTCCTAGGGAACTTGATACTTATGTCTTTAACCCATCCTCACGCCCACCTTCTACCCTCTCTTCTTGTTAAAAGTCTCTGGTTTGACTGTTTCAAACAAGTGGCATCCCCTCCCGCCTCCCTTCTGCTTCTGGAAATGTCACAAGGAGTTAGCAGTGTTGCTTTGCCTTGTTTTTCTCCAAAGAAAAGGACCGGGAAGAGTTCAGGGACAGTCCAAGCCTCCGATGCCCCCTCATCCCTCCCCCGTCCAGCATTCCCACAGGGTTTGCCTCTTTTCTGCTGCCTCCTCTAGTTCCTAAAGCCACCCCAGTCAGAATGGGGTGTGCGGTCTGGTGAAAGGCATTGGCCCCATAGAGAATATTGGTTACCTTGGAGAGGACAGGCGGAGTGATTGGCAGGGGCACCTGGGAGGCGGGCCAAGTTCAGGTCTTCCCCCTAGCGGGAGGTCTGCGAGTTCTGATGCTTTCCTTGCACTGTCTGCGCTTGTGCGTCCTACCGCAAGCACGCTATCATACCTCCCAATAAAAACACTTAAGAAAAGCAACCTGGCTTAAGGATCCGATGGGAGCCAGACATGGTGGCACACATCTGTAGTCAGAGCACTCTGGCAGGGACAGAAGGCTAGCAAGTTCAAGGCCAGGTTGAGCTGTATACAGTACCTATCTCAAAATAAGTCCGTAGAATTCTTGGGTTCAGTCTTGGTTCTTCTGCTCATTTGTCACGTGATCCCAGGAGCGTTGACCCCTGGTTATGAGTTTCCACATCTTTCTAAAATGGAGTCAACAAGACCATCAGGGTTGTTGTGAGCACAGAGGGAAACTTGGGTTTTGTCCATGCTTTGCAAAGGGTAAAGCAGGGTTCACATGGAAACTATTGCTTTCCAGCTGAGGGAAGGTCAATGGCCGAGCTCTGGCTTGGGAGAGGTGGTGGAAGTTGCCTAAGGCTTCCCAAACAAGTTAATATAAACAGAGAAGCTAAACAATAGGAATCTATTTTGTTCAGGTCTAGAGGCCAGATGTCTGAAATCAACTTATTGATAGGGGAGTTGATTCGTAAGGCTCCAGGGAGAATCTTGGCTCGCTTCCTTCTAGCTTCAAGGGGCTCCCAGCATTCTTAGGTGTCTCGGTTCCATTTAACATGATCACATTCCAAATAAAGTCAAGTTCATCCGGAGACAGGACTTCAGCATCTCCTTCTGGGGGACATGATTCAGAAAATGCAGACTCAGGCCGACTTCTACCATTTTATGATTGTGCATACCGACTTTTCAGCTTGAAGGAAAAATTGAACTTAAAGGAAGCTTGAACTCCCTCACCGGATTCATAAAGTGAAAAATGACTGTGAAATCGATGGCATCCTTCATATTTCTCAGACATGGAAACTGAGGCTGGGAAAGGACATTCAGGTTAGACTGTCACATGCTAGTGTGAATGGTTTCTTGGAGTATGAGAAGTGACAGTGTTCAACAGGACATTCTGAGGCTCAATTCAATACGGTCCATAAGGTACCTCAGCGACCAGGTTAATCCCTGGCCCCCAAATGAATTGAAGGATGAAAGATAAACTGTAGTTGAAAGCATAAATCAAGGGCTGGGTGGGTGTGGTAGCACATGCCTTTATTCCCAGCTCTTGGGAGGCAGAGGCAGGCAGATCTCTTAAGTTTGAGGCCAGCCTGGTCTGCATAGTGAGTTCTAAGACATCCAGAGATACACAGTAAGACTCTGTCTCAAAAACCAACCAACCAAACAACCAGCCAACCAACCAACCAACCAACCAAACAAACAAACAATCAGCCAACCAACCAACCAACCAACCAAACTACCAGACAAACAAACAACCAGCCAGCCAACCAACCAACCAACCAGCCAACCAACCAGCCAAACAAACAAACAACCAAACAACCATCCAAATAAACAAACAACCAGCCAACCAAATAAACAAAGCAGAAGTCAAAACTTTCTCTGTTCATGGAGGTGAGTGAGACTGCTAGGCCCCTGAGGCAGGGGTGCAGGGCTACAGTGTTCTCCAAGAGGCTTGTATCGGACAGATCTGAATCATGCAAATTCCCATTTTGCCCGCTCTGTCCACGTAGAGTCCTCAGTACTAACCATCAAGCGCCCAGACCCTAGCTGATTTAGGTTGTCACCTTGGTATTAACATCACTATTGGATTGCCGGTGGGTGGCTAATCTGTCCACATCCCCCCCACCCCCAGTTCCTCAGAATCCCCATCTGGTGAACAGTCTCCACAGCTTGGTGCTCAGGGTTTCACTAACGGGGCTTGAGGTGCGGAAAGAATCGGTTTTCTCATCCCCAGGACCCTATTTCTGGTAGACATTTCCTCTCCTGAACCCGCAAGCCAGCTCCTCCATAGAGGCCTGGCTCTCCAGAAAGTGAGGAGCAGTCTTTTTCCTGGTCTCTTTCCTGGGCCACAGCTGCAGCTGCTTGGCTCTGGTCATAGCTCCGTTTGCAGGGAAAGGAAAATGTAGTCTGTTTGCTCACCAAACAACCTTGAATAGAACCTTTCAGAAGGGCCTTTACTGGGCTCTGTGGAGCAGCCAGCAGGAAGCACTGCCAGGCATGTCACAGGTCCTGGAGAAGTTGTCTCTTCCAGCCCTTTCCTCCCAGCAGGCCAGTGACCTTCAGGAGACTGAGATGTCTCTCTGTGTGCTTTCTACTACTTGCCCTGGCCTAGTTAGATCCAAGGAGGCCATTGTTGGAATCCGAATTCTAGAAGCCTTTGCATCAACCACCCACACACTTGACTCAGAATCATACATACAGCACGGTGGTTCTCAAACATGAGCATGTCAGAATCACCTGGAAGCTTCTTAAAATGGGAAATGCTGAGCCGCATCTCTGTAGCCTCTGCCTCGGTGGCCTGGGGAGGAGAGGAGAGTTTGCATTTTCCCTCCTCCTCTTTGTTTTCCTCTTCCTCATGCTGTGTGTGTGTGTGTGTGTGTGTGTGTGTGTGTGTGTGTGTGTGTGTGTTATTTCTCATGTTCTGTCCATTTCTTTTCTTTTTTGAGAGGACCTTTCACTGGCTAGGTAGGCTAGTCTGTGGCCAGTGAGCCCCAGGGATCCACCTGTCCCCTGCCTCCCTGTACTTGGGAGGCCGATTATTAATGCCAATCTTGAAGCTGGTAGGGCATCAGTCTACAAACTGGGTAATGCAATTGGTTTCAGTGGTGGCAATGGAAATATCGACACCTTTGGGAACCACATCACTGTAGCAGAACAGGTAGCAAACTATGTATTTTCTGTATTGTCCATTTTGCCATCTGGCTGGTTGGCTCAAAGCAGGCATGGTGATCTCTGCTACAGGAAGCTGCTCGTGGTGGGCTTTCTCAGCATTGATGGCAGGGGCATGATCATAGGTAAGTGGATGCTGGCTGTAAGGCACCAGGTTGGTCTGGAATTCTGTCAGATCAACATCTAAGGCTTCCTCAAGTCTGAGAGACGCAGGGATGGATGACTAAACCTGCCTAGGCAGACAGTTGAGATTAGCGTAGGTTGGGTGTTCAGTATTGAGGCTTCCCCAGCAGATGTCATCGATGGCCTTGGAGTCTCCAGGAAGGCACAACCAGAGTATTCCAGGGCGGTGTGGATGGTGAGGATGAAACTGCAGAGCTCAAGCACATCTGGAAACCTGTCATCTGGGAATGGACACCATCTGCTCTGACTTCTTGCAGTCATCAGCAGAGATGTTCATCAGAGGGTTGTAAACCCAGGGTAGACAGTAGCCACCAGTGCAAGCTCCTCCATCAGTGACCGTGGGCTCCAGGTCTACACCACTGCCCTGAGAACATACTAGCCTTATCTAACTGCAGAAGGCGCCATCAGGCTAACTGCCCTGTTCCAGGCAGTACAGTCCCCAGCAGGCATTGCAAATCTGGACACCAGCCTAGCCAATGGGGATGGAGATACACTCACACAAGATGGCTAAGGTTAGAAGATGAAGGTGACAGGAGCAGACAGTGGGTCCCAGTTACTGTCCCTGAGAAGAGTCAAGGTAATACACTGAGAGCTTGTGTTAATTTTCTCAGGTCGCCTGCTGCTGCTCTGGGAACCACACTTTATAAAGACCACTGGACCAAGGGGTCCTAAATACAGAGCCTCAAGCCCTCATCCAGGATTTTTAGTCAAGACAGGGTGGGGCTCATGAATCTGTCTTTCCATGGTTGTGGGTGATTCCCAATGCCTTGCGTCTACACTGTTAAGTCGGTATAACCCCAAGGTGCATTTGGAAGGTACCCAGGAGGAAGGCTATGAGCTCACACAGGACAAGGATAGCATCCAATAGATGGACTGCTCTGGTTTGCCTTTGTGTGTCTTGTTTCTGTGGTATTGGGGGTGCTCATTGGCATCCCAGACGACGAATGCTTTACCACTGAGAAGCACCTCAGTCCTGAGCATCTCTGTTTGGCAGTAAGCAGCATGACAGAGCTTGTCGCTAGCATGGAAGCCGGGGCTGCCCTCACGCCAGACAGAGACTCGATAATTTGCTTTTGCTAGTGGGAGAGAAGTTATTTGTAGGCTAGTGGTCCTGGTCACAGTGTGGGTCTTTGCTTGGCCGGATTAGGGGATGTCCCCTAATCATGAAAGGTCAGAGATAGGATGGGAGGGTATGGTAGAGAGAGTTCTTTGCTCCTTAAAAGTCCTCTCTCATTCAAATGGTAGAATAATGCAATGCCCCTTTGAGACAGAACAGGAATTGAAATCCTAATTAGCATCCCTATACTCTTTGTCCTATTAAGGCACATCTATTTTTTTTTGAAGCAGATAGTCCTTTAATCAGAACAGTGAAGGGCAGCAATCTCCTGTGGGAGTAGACTGCGCCGAGGTGCAGGGGACTTGAGGGTTGGGCAGGAAAGGGAGCTTTGAGGATGGAAGTTTCCATGTGCAGGCCTGTTCCTCTGCAGCCTCTAAGACTTACAGTTGAAGTGGTAAACACAACGGAAGTTGGTATGTTGATTTCATCAGGAGTTTCCCCAATCCTCACAGCCCCCGGGTATTATTAGAGTCAACTCTCCTGTCTAGGGCTTCTCAGCCCTCCTGAGGTTTCTGGGTTGTTGGCCCAGACACTGAGGACAAGATAAAAACCCTCTTTAGTTTTTGGAGTGCCGCAGCAGCCAGAGAATCAAGTTAAGCTGATGTGAGAATTCTCTAAGGTTTTCCCAGAGCTGGCTACATGGGGTGATTGATTGATAAAGAAACTCTCAGCCCAGCTGTTTTAGTCCTGGGGAAATGCCCAGAGTGACAAGAAAAGGGATGAGTTGGATGGATCATTAGTTCCTTTTTCAGAGGTCACCCAAACTGCTGCAAAGGTGTTTGGGGTACAGATCACTCTAGCTGCTTCATAGCAAGTATAAGGGGTGATGTAGAAAGGGCAGCAGTTAGAGAATGTCTCAGAGGGGGCCATGTTAAAACTTAACAGATGGTAAGAATCCAGAACATAAGACAGCCATATGGTAACAGAATGCATCCTGGGAGTGTGTGGTGTGAGTGAGATAGCATCTGTACCAGAAAAAAAAAAAAAAAAAAAAAAAAGAGACTGCCCAGGCATGGTGATGCCTGCTGTCTTCGTTCAGGTTTCTACTGCTGTGATAACACACCATGACCAGGGTAACTTATAAAAGGAAGCCTTCACCTGGGGGTTTGCTTACATTCCCATCATGGCGGGTCACATGACAGCAGGTAGGCAGGCATGGCAAGGGAGCAGGGCTGAGAGCTCACATCTAATCCACAAGCTGCAGGCAGAAAGACAGGAAGGAAGACTGGGCCTGGCATGGGCTTTTGAAACCTCAAAGCCTGCCCCCAGCGACACACCTTCTCCAACAAAGCCACACCTCCTAATCCTTCCTAAACAGATCACCAACTGGGAACCAAACATTCAAATATATGACCTGTGTGAGTCATTCTCTTTCGAACCACACATGTGCCTTTAATCCCAGCAGAGAAAAGAAGATCTCTGTGAGTCTGAGGCCAGTCTAGTCTATGTAGTGAGTTCCAAGATAGCCAGGAATACACCAAACCAAACCAAAACTAAAAGTGAGACTGTTAGTACTGTTATAACTCTCACTGAGAGTGTAGTCAAGAACATG
Source organism: Peromyscus aztecus (assembly GCA_902168405.1). Taxonomy (NCBI): domain Eukaryota; kingdom Metazoa; phylum Chordata; class Mammalia; order Rodentia; family Cricetidae; genus Peromyscus; species Peromyscus aztecus. Next base: position 4,074 of record CABHPQ010121177.1, on the reverse strand, counting down.
GAAATAGAGCAGTTTTGCCCATACTGGAGGAAGAGGATAGGCAAGAGAACTGTCTAAAGAACCCTTTCTCATAGGTGTTAGTGAGACTGATATTTGTCACTGTTGCCTGGTACAAGATGTAAGGTCATTAGTTTGGTGGAAGAGCGCTGAACATTTTTCATTGGCCAGTGTAAGTTCAAAACTGGCCATAAGGCCATCAGGTCTCCTCTGTTACAACTTGTAGGCAACAATAAGAGACAAAGTTAACAAGGGAAAAATTTACATCATTATTAACCTAAGTTTTGCTTAGGAAGGTGAAATGTAACCATACGGCTGAGGGCACATCTCGATGAAATGGGCAAAGCAGGAGTCGGCCTCTGCCTGGAGTGGTCCTTGTTAGGAAGTTAGCTCCAAGGCTGGGAGGAGTCTATCCCAGCAGGATTAGTGGATGCAGCAAATGATGGTGTAGCAATCCTTAGAACTGAGCATCTGAAATCAGAGTGACAAGGTTGCCTGCATGTGTTTGGAAATTGTGGCAGTCTCATCCGTCAAGAGGTCTTGGCTGCTTGCAACACTCTGGGAGCTGGGGAAAAGTGGAAAAATTGGGAGTGATTGGCTTCAGCCTCCATCTACATCTGAAGGATTGGTAATAGCCCTCTGAGGTTCTGTGTCAAGCGAAACTTTAAATCTGCCCTTAGCAGAAAATAGAGGGGCCAGTCATGTGGCTGATTGAGAATGACTGCCACGTGCCCCATGGAGCTTTGCTGCACCTGGGAAGGAGTAGGAGACTCAGGTTACTAGGCAGCTCCCAGAATCAGGGATTCAATACCAGGAGCCATTATTATAAGATGTGGGCTCTCACAGTGAAAGGAACTGGGCCTCAAGAACAAGGCAAAAAACTAGATCTCAGAAAAGGGCTTGAGGGCAGGTATATGACACCTAGTCCCATAGCTCTGGGCTTGGACACTTTAAGACCATGAAATGGTCACTATCCTGTGGCCCCTGCTGAACTGGGAACCAGGCCTGGCTGCCTACCAGAAAGAGGACAGAGGGGGCTCTTTGGGCTCCTGAGGCCTGTTGGCACTGCTCACCTCTCCACCCTAACATCTTCCATCCAGGCTCTACTGAGAAGCCAGCTAGGCCTGGACAAGTCATTTGGGAAGTGTCTGAAACCAGAAGAAGTAAATAGCCAGGATCTGGGAGAGCCATTAACTTCTCCCCCCCCTGGCTTTCCGCAGGGGAAATTCATGGGCTGCCTCTGCCTCTTTGACCTCGGTGCCTGGCTGGACCTCCTGACTCCATTGCTTCATCTCCGGCATCAGAAGGCAACTGTGCATCATCAACTCAGTCACAGATGAACACCCTCTCTACCCTCCAGCCTTCTGCCCTCATGAAACCCCGAGTTTTCTGAGCAGAGCCTGTGCACATTCCTGTCTGAGAACAGGAGGGGTCGCGATGGGTTCACAATTAATTCCCTGGAGCAGGGTGATGCCAGAAGAATGTCAGGCCCAAACAAATCTTGTGTAACGGCTCAGAGCTGAGGATCTGGCTCCGAGCTTCCCTGATCTGGACCGACAAGGGTGAGAAGGTAGTCCCTTCCACCCTCCCATCTCTCCTAAACAGCAAGATTAAGTAAAGCAGCCACAGACTGGTTGGTGCCAAAGACAGATCTATCAACCCCCAGGAATATTTCTTTTTCTGGGGCTCAATCCCTGAGAAACCTCTTATTCTTCCCCAGAGTGCTGACTTTCCCGTTCCTACTTTGATAAGTAGTAATTACGTCTATGGAGGGAGGGAAACAGTTCATCCACGTGAAGTTCAAGAAGCTGCACCTGCATGCATGATGGAGGGCAGGAGCCAGTCACCGCCACTTCTGCTGTCTGCTCCCAGCAGTGTAGGAGTCTGGTACCTTGGTCTGCCTGGAGCAGCTCTCTCAGATCCTGTAGAACCCGACCCCGTCACCCACAGTTTCAAAACATGTGTGTGTGTGTGTGTGTGTGTGTGTGTGTGTGTCCAGATCACCTGCGGCACCCTGCCTCTACAGATTGGAATTAGCAGTCCTGGGTCCAATCTCAGCAATTCTGAATCTTAAGCTCCCATCTCTCAGGATTAGCCCAAGAACCCTGCCACCTTACAGAAGCTCAGCTGAGGGAGGGATTTGCATACATTTGCATAGAGCCCAGCATCAGGAAGGGCTGCAGGTCATTTACATTGACCGAGTACCACTTCCAAAGAACTCCCAACGTGAGAGTATCCCAATCTCACAAACATGACCTTGGGTAACCTCAGCTTCCTGCACCAGTCAGAGTGGAACTCAGGGTGGCAGTGGAGACTTCCTCCGCTCCTTAGTTCCTCCTGTTCACTCCAACAGGCCCTCTCCTTCGTTCTGGCTGTCTGGGGCCATCAACATCGCCTTTTCATGCTGCCTAGATCACAGGGCTGCTTTCGAAGGCCTTATATTATCTGATCCTGATTAAACATTCAATACAGTACTGCTCTGCAGGCCCCCCACTTCCCCCACCAGGGGCCAAGGAAGTGATGAAAAAGGAAGAAACCTCCAGAGGTGGAGACAGGAGGTAACACAAAGTGATGTTCTTTTGGTCTGATGGCAACAGCCACGTTTAGTCACTTCTCTTGTTGCTGTGATAACAATTATTAATTATATTATGTTAACAATATAACAATTATACTAATGATATATTGTCATATATATATATAAAACAATTATATTAACAATAATGCTTGGTACGAACAACTTAAGGGAAGAAAGATTTGCTTGGCCTGGCAGATTTACAAGCTTCAATCTGTCATGGTGAGGATGGTGTAGTGGAGAGAGAGGATGTTCTCATGGTGGCCAGGAAGCAGAGAGAGAATGCGGTGACCTGCTTTCTCCTTTCCCTCCATTTACTCCATCTGCGCCCCGGCTGTGGCCTGCCCCATCGAGTGCATTCAGGACTACTCTTATTTCCTTCCTTAATCCTCTCTGGGAACTCACAGATCAGTCCAGAGATGTGCTTAATTAACCTTCTAACTGCTTCTCAATCCAATCAAGTTGACTGTCAGGTTAACAACCATTAAGCCACCGAGGCCACACAGTCAGTCACAAAGGAAATCAACCCCGATATTGCCAGAGAAAGGTATGGCCCAAAGCGATGCCACTGCCACCACACCCACTCTTTATCAGTCAGTTCTGGCACCTGAGGCCCAGTGAGGCCTCAGAAAACTTCTTGAGAGAGTGAGTGCCCGAGAGAGCTGCTACCACACTTGAAATCCATGTGGAGGTGACGCCTAGCGATTATCCATCCTAGTCCAGGAAAGTGAGTAGAGCAGCTGAGCCTGCCTACACAGAAGAGCCAGCCTGGAGAGGCATCTGCTGAAGATGCTGTAGGGAGAGAGTGAGAAGCTCAGGGCTTGGCAAAGACTCCTCTAGCCAGGCACAGAGCTCCTTTACACCTCTCTGCCTTCTTTGCGATTCTCTCATAGTCATGAGATTGGGATCTAGCCAATGGGGTATGAGGAAGTGCAGCATTTCCAGGCCCGGCCCCTAAAAGTCCCCACCCACCAACATCCTTTGAGATCTCTCCTCCTACTTTGGGAGTCAGGGAATGAAGATGGCAGCGGAGCCACAGAATAGAAAGAAAGAGGCTGGATGCCAGCCACTCTTGGAAGACAGCAGCTTGCCAGTTAAGACAACCTGAACTTTATGTGAGCAGGAAATAAATATCTCTCATATTTGAACCGTCTGTATTTTTAGGTTTCTTTATTGTGGCTGTTGGTTACATTTTAGCTGAGGCAAGGAGTACACAGGGCATGAAGGAATCCAACCCTGAGAGACCTTGAGGAAGGGCAAAGAAGAGAACTGAGCAAAGCCAGAAGCTCTAGAAGGGAATCGCTTCCTTCTTAATATCTCTTATTTATTCTTAGATAATTTCATAAGTGTAGCGAACGTATCCTGACCACACCTACCCTCAATTCCCTATTCCCCCAACATGTCCCCTCCCAACTTCATGTCCTCTCTCCTTTTAAAACAAAAAATTAAAATTTTACAACCTGCTGAATCTGCCTGCTGGAACTGATTTCATTGGCTTGACCTTG
>CABHPQ010121174.1:0-15472 GCA_902168405.1 Peromyscus aztecus | reverse complement strand
TCTCAGGGGAAGACAATTTCTCCAAATCTCAGCATTCCACAGTGACCTGCAGTCTTTGGCTATTGGTAAGGCCTCAAGATTCCCTCCTGCAGTATTAGCACATCTATTCATGTTGTACTTCTTTAGATCTTGTTTAGGTAAAGACATGATTGAGATTTCATGGGTGACATTTCTTTGACATTTCTATGAGGCACATTTTCACAAAAGACTTTCTGCTCCTCTGGCTCAGACAGTCTTTAGGACTCTTGACTGAGAGTTGCTCTGATCCTGAGGTTCAGGAATGGTGCTATAGATGCTTCAACCGGGGTGGGCATTCTCCAATCATTTGTTCTCAGCTTTTGACTGGTTGTAGTTTCCTGTGATGCTTTCCATTTTTGGCAAAGTTAAGTTTCTTTGATGAGCAATAAGAGCAAGTTTTTCTTTGTGTATGAGGACAAATACTTATAATGCAGTTAAGAATTCATGATGCTTTAGTAAATTGGCCTTAGTAGGTTCTTCTCTAAGACCTATGACCTCATGTGCCTTGAATAGTTGTGGGTTGGGAATTGGTACTGGTTCTGTTGAGAGGACCTTATGTCTGATTAAACAGCTGTTGCTTATTCCCAGATGTGTATGCTACTGCTGAACCCATGTGACTGTTGTGCCATGCTCATCAAAATTGTGATTCATTGGCATGGTAGGTTGGTTGTTTCTCTCTGGTGGAAGCTTGTGTAACACATTTCAGTACTAGGAAAACTGTTATTCAGAGAGAATAAGAACATTCAAGTGAGATCTTGGTTGGATCTTCAGGTCTTGTGTCTGAAGTGGATTGTATCCTCAGGAATCTGGAGCTACCTTCAACCTCTGGGATGCAATCAAGTGCAACAGCAATAGCTTGTAATGTTTGGGAGTCTCTTGGACTCTCCTGACTAACAACTGAGAAGGGGATTTTTCATGTCTGATATTAAGGTTCTGCTAGATAGTCTATGGCTCTTGTGGGAAGTATTGTCAGGCTTGCTTGTATAATATCATTTAAAGTATATATGTATATAAGGAGACTATATAGATATAATTTTAGATGAAAAATAATATGATGCCTTATGGATTTTTCAGACACCCATTATTTTACCTTCTGGTACTGAGTTTCCTCCCACTCCCCAAATTAAAGCCCCCAAATTTTAACTTTCAAATCACTTGGATCCTGGTAATCATCTCTCTATTGCCAACCACCTCTCAACATCCCCTTTTTACTTGCCGGGTTCATGCAGTTACTCAAGATTATATACTCACATTTGCAATTCTGGAACTAGGGGCTAATAGACTAGACAGAGAACATTAGGTGTTTGCCTTTCTGGGTCTAGGTGATCTCATTTGATACAATATTTTTAGCTCCATCATTTAACCTGAACTTTTATGATTCCATTTTATTTACAGCTGAATAGAATTCTATGGTGTATATATGCCAAATTTTTACTATCCATTAATCAGCTGAAGTTCTATTTCCTAACTATTGTGAATAGAGTGAAGATGAACATGCCCAAGCAAGTATTTTTGGAGTAGGATGTTGAGTCCTTTGGAAATAGACAAAATAATAGTATTTTGTTGGGTCATATGGTTGATTAATTTTAGCCTTTTGAGAGTTCTCTACATTTATTTTTAAAACAGCTTCATCAATTAGCAATCTAATCACAGTGAATGAGGGCTCCCCTTTTTCCATAGATACTTTTTGCTGTGGAATAATGCTTTTGTACACTGGTGTAATAAAACACTGATTGGCCAGTAGCCAGGCAAGAAGTATAGGCAGGATAAGCAGACAAGGAGAATTCTGGGAAGAGGAAGGCTGTCAGGAGATGCCAGCCTGCTGTCCAAGGACAGGCATGTAATGGCACACAAGTAAAGCCACAGAATACATGGTGACATATAAATTAAGAGAAATGGGCTGAGTTTAAGTGTAAGAGCTACTCAGTAGTAAGCCTTAGTTAATGACCAAGTAGTTTTAATTAATATAAACCTCTGTGTGTTTACTTGAGTCTGATCAATTGTGGACCAGACAGGATACAGGAAAACTTTCAACTACAACTTTTGAATGGAAAAAAAGAATGAGTAATCCATGTTTCTCTCATTTTTTAATTTTATTATTACATTTTATCTGAAATATATGATATTATGGATATTACTTAATATAATCACCCTTGTTCCAGATCAGAGTCACTTTGTTAACAACTCCTTGCAATTGGAAGTGAAGTGTAGCTGAGATGTTTGTTTCCTAAGTATCTCCTAACAAATGTCTAACTACTACATATTAATGTGAGACTATTTCTTCTTCTATTTAAATAACCTCTATTTAAAACCTTCTCAATTACATTGATGCATTAAAAAAATAGAATGTCTGCTTCTTTTTCAGCTAAAACAATAACACAAAATTTCCTCTTCTGGATGTACATAATTTATGGTGTTTTTTAAACTTACTGCAGGATTATTAGAAAAATAAAGTTAAAATTAATATTTAGTTAGGGGATATGATAGCTCAAGGCAGATAATTGCATTTAAGACTGATTTGTTTACAAATATAAGACACATTTCAGATTTAGGAACATTTTAATTTACTTTACTCTGCAGATATTTAGCAGAAGTGTATTTGGAAAAAAAATACATCACTTTCAGATATATTGTCTCAGCATCATCTTTAAATCAAAATGATAGGAAGCCAAAGTATTGCTCAGTGGTAGAGTGCATTTTTAGTATGTGTGAGATGCTATATTTCATCTCCAGTATGGAATAAGAAAAGGCAATGTATATTTTCTTACAAAGTTTTAATTAAACACATTTGTCCTTCAAAAAATTAATGTACATATATATACATATATATATATATATAATCAAAAGGAATTTTCAAAAACAAGTTTTCTTCTTATCTCCAAAGTTGAGCATGTATATACTTATTTGTGTATATACACACACAGGCAAAATAATAAATATGTTTTTTATTTGTTTGAAGTAAAAAGTGTATTTTGTGTTTTGGTTTTCTTTTATTGAAAATGTTTATAAACCCATAATCATATATATATATGATTAAATGATATAATTATCAATATAGTTACTATATATGTAATTAGGTTACCATAAATTGTTCTCTAAAAATCAAGGCATTCTCCAGTAGCCAGTAGAGTATTTGTTATTTGTAGTTTGACTTTTACTTTAAACAGTGTAGCAAACTTCTCCTGGGGAATTTGGGAAATTTACCTTAGGTAAGCGGTATTTGTAAAACCGTATAAGATAAAACACTAGATGATGCAAGCCATATCAGAAAGTGTGGAGAAAACAAATTAGAAATGGGGATCTGAAGATACTAAAAGTGACTGCTGAGCCTAAAGAGGGCCAACTTTGAGGAGGTGTCTGTATTTATAGAAACTACAATGTCTGTCTCTATGGGATCAATAAGGGCTAAGAAAGTAGGGATTTTGGTATATGTCAGCTGAAGAAGGAAACATATGAAAATAACAAGACAAGTGTCAGGACATTTATTTTGTTTCATTTTGGTTTGGTTTTTCAAGACAGGGTTTCTCTATAGCTTTGGAGCCTGTCCTGGAGCTCTATCTCTAGACCTGGCTGGCCTCAATCTCACAGAGATCCTCCTATCTCTGCCTCCCAAGTGCTAGGATTAAAGGCATGCACCACCACTGCCAGGCTGTGTGAGGACATTTTTAAGGCTAGATTTCTACTAGGGAAAATATACACCATGTCAAAATCTGGAAATCATTGTGCCAAATGTGCTTATGCATTGTGTGTACTTACCAGCTTCAGTAAACATGCTCAATATGTTTACTCACATCCATAAGAATTCATAGTCTGAATCATGACTTCCAGAAGTATGCATTTTACAATTTTTATAATCTCTATGATACAGGAATTAGAGTCATTGACAAGGTTGACTTTGAACTTTTTATGATTTATTTATTTTTATTTTATGTGCATTAGGGTTTTGCCTGCATGTATGTCTGTGTGAGGGTGTCAGGTCTCCTGGAACTAGAGTTACAGACAGTTGGGAGCTGCCATTTGGGTGCGAGGAATTGAACCCCGGTCATCTGGTAGAACAGTGGCTGCTGAGCCATCTATCCAGCCCCCTACACGTTTAATGGGAGTAAAATCCTGCCTTTCCTGCAGTGCTGTGATCTTTCACATGCTGATGCCATGGTGCTGTGCTGCTAGACCTATGTGAAATAAATAAATTATTATAAAGAGAAGGAAAATAATTGTAGATTATCAATGACTATTGGCTATATTTGGAAGATGACTTAATCTTGTTTTGCAAATAAATCAAATTACAGACAGAAAAGTATTTGTTACTTAGAGTGAGGTTGACACAATTCTAATTCTTTGTTACTTGAAGAATAGTTAAAATTTTTAATCAAATGTGAAGAGATTTTTAATTTTTACCACAAGTCTACTTTAGTTCATGAACAGAAACTGCCTTTGAGTTCACAAACTGAAGAATACTACTCCCATAGAGCCACATGTTAACATCATGGTATGTAAGCCTATCAAAGGTCCCTCTCTTCTAAAAGTTTTTAAACATGCTCAGAAAACTATTCAAAGGTCTCCATAAAATGCAATATTTAATGCAGCAGCAATTTGATTTGAAACTTACTGGGGAATATAAAACTAAGATAATTTTTTTCTTTCTCATTTTCTATCAGGTTTCTTAATCAAACTATAGCGTCACTTTGTTCTTAATTATTTTTCAGTGTTTACAGAACTGATTTACAGTCCAAGGCAAAAAGAAAGGCACACACAGATTCTTCCCTATGCTAAGGTCAGGTAATCAATTTTCTATCCCCAAAGACAAAACTAATAGAACTGAGGATTACCACTAAATACAAGCAGCTGCTTTGGTAAGACCAGAGCTTTTGTAGAGAATACTGCAATAATGGAGCTGGAGGAACAGAAACCCACATATCTCTGTCTCTGAATTGGCAAACTCTGAACAGGTGTTGTTTAACTACAGATGAAATAACGATTAATTTTGCTTTGATTCCAGTAATTAGTATTAAGCAGAGATGCAGTTGAAACAAAATATGTGATGACTGTGAATAAAAAGAACATTTCCTTTGTTCTATGTATTACTTAAGATTATATCCTTAATAACTTTAATTTTTAAAAGTGAAGAATTATAGAAATTTTCCCGGTTATAAACCATTTCATGTCACTATTAACTTTTAAATCCATTATCTCTAAATATGATCATCAAAGGCCAACAAAATTTATACCATATTTATTTAATAGGATTTACAAAACTTATGCATTTTTCCTCTTCATAGTTCTTACTTTTTTTATACTCTCTGAAGACTGATTAAATTAAAAAATTTCCTAAGTTTAATTAATTCTATAGATCAATTTCATTTCATAAGAAAATACATATGTAGTTTTATTTTTCTCTTAGGGCTTCATTTTAAAATCTATTGATGCAATGTAACTCATTAATATTTCAAACACTCAGTTTTAATTTTAGGTCTTATACATGAGAAAAATTATAGCATTTATCATGGAATATAAATAAAGAAATTCATAATCTTAATATTAAATTGAAATTATTTTTTGCCATATGTAGTCAGTAAATTTCCCATCATAGCAACATTAATCTAAATGAATGTATTTATTTTGTTTGTTTTTTTATAGTTGGACAACCATTGGACAATCACCAGAGTCCATGTTTCTTCTCAGTCCTTCCCAGAAGATTTACTATTAAACATCCATGTCAATATCAGATCTTTTTGAGGATTCTTCTTGAACCCTGTCTTCTAAGGTCCATATTATATATGGGTCAATTCATTTATAATTATGTCTTTAAAAGCATATGTTATATTTGTCCTAAATAGGTTTTCTCATGTCCTGACTGAGTCTAATACATCTGATTGAGTTTTCAGTAATTCCTGTTTTATGCATATTTATTAGCCAGTGCATACACCTCCTGCTTTTCCACCTTCACCTTCTCCCCAGATCTAAATATTTTGGGAGGCAATTCAGTTTCTCTGTATATCTCCATTTCAAGACACTTACTTCAATCTAACAGGTTAGTTGTTCCCAATGTGAGGGATTATGCTTGACATAATCTTATTTATCCATTTCTTCTGTAACTGTTGTTTACAGTTCCATTGCTCTACAGATATCTAAAGTGAATAAAAAAAATAAATTCATTGTGGATTCTTCCTCTACCCCCTGCCATAATCCTAGTTTAACACCATTCATCCTATATCATCTGAGCACTTTGTAAAGATTTATTTTATTTTTCTTTTGTGTTAGTTTATGTAAAGTATTTGTGCATACCAAAGGAGGACAGAGAAAGCTGTCTGTTGGAACCTCTGAGGCCAGAGTTACAGCGGGCTGTGAGCTGCCAGACATGGGTGTTGGGAACAAAACTCAGGTCCTCTGGATGAACAGTATATTCTCTTACTGTTGAGCCTACTGCATAGACCCTACCTGAAGCTTCAAAAGGCCTGTCTCTTTCAAATTTTAGTTATAAACCTTACATTCTAATTACTCTTCTATGAGTTTTAAATAACCATGGTATTCTAAGGATTCTATGGTAAAGTTAAGTCTTTCCCACAATAACTATGCTAATTCATAAATCACAAATCCCTCTAAGTCATCTTCTATTTCTGATTTAAAATTTCAGTATGAATTTCTTCATCTTTCTTTGCAATTTAAGAGTTTTACTTTATGGGGATTTTCTTCTAGCTCATTGAACAAAATGAAGGAAATCAAAGTCTTCCCTTTCTGATTGTTCAATTCCCCTGTTTTATGATATACAGATGTACTCCTCTAGCATGCTTAAGAAAAACAACTTGAAGAAAGAAAGATTAACTTTGGTTCATGGTTTCATAGCTCTCAGGACAAAGCTAGCTGGCTGGACTCCTACTAGGCTATGGCAAAGTGGAATCTACACAACTGACTGTAGGATCCAAGGTCAGATGGATACCTCATGGCAGTCAGGAAGCAGATCCTGAAAGGTTTGCCATTCAGAGACAAATCTTTTTATCCAATTCCTCTAACCAAGCATTATACACTTCATCTACATGATTTCACAACAGTGTTATAAGATCATGGCCTGTCAAAAATATTGATGTAGAATGCCAAGAAATTATGACTCTGTGAATAAAATCAGTATAGTCTCCATGAACAAGTTGTGTCCAAATCGCCTAATTCATATTTTGACTCAATTCTTTAAGAAATGGAAATTCTAGTGACATTTCAGATTCAAAACATTTCTATTATTTAAGTACTTTATTTTTTCCTTTGTCTTTTACTTTTTGTGATTTTCAAGCAAAAGCGCTGTATTTATACCATTTCTACCTCTCTTCAACTCCACCTCCTCACAGTGCCCCCATTTTCTTCCATAATTATTGTTACATACATAAACAGATCGATGATAGATAGATAGGTAAATAGATATAAATACATAGATATATGGGAGATGATAGATAAACAACCCATGGAGTCCATTTAGTGTTGCTCATATGCATGTGTGTTTAGGGCTGAACACTGGGATTAAACAATCTATGAGGGAGCTTATCCTTGGAGAAAATTGAATCTCCCTCTCTCTACAAACAATGATTTTTCTGTAGCTTTTCTTCTAGAGATGGAACCTTGTGAAATTCTCCTACTTTAGCACGTCAGCTGTTGTTGTCATTAGGCAAGCATTATTTAGACAACTGTACTATGGATGTTTCATGAGTGCAACAACCTTGCCATGTCTCAAAGACACTATATATCAGCAAATGTCCTGGTCTTCTGGCTATTATAATCTTTCTGTCCTCTCTTATGTGATGGTTCCTGTGCCTTAGGTGTAGGACTTCCATCATAGCTGTAGTAACCAGGGCTGGACACTGCACAGTTTCTAATTCTCTGTATTTGGAACAGTTGTAGGTCTCTGTAATAGTTTCCATGTGCTGCAAAAAGAAGCTTCTTTAATGACAAAGAGCTGTGCTTATCTGTGGGAATAGCAATAGTATTTAGAATTCAGATAGAAGTTAGATCAGTTTTTTAAATGGTAGTTTTAGGTTCTCCTGTGGCTTCTACGATGTCTACAGCCATGAGTATTTGACTGAGTTTACACTCACAGGCAGAAATTTACCCCTTTTGAGTGGTTCTTTAGTCTAACTAGATAACTGTTGGTTATGCCAATATAAAAATGCCACTATTGCACCTTTGGCGATATCTCCCCTGGGTATCATTCTGTGCTTTGAACGTATTTAATTTACTAGGACCACTAATTGCTTTTTACACCGATTGCCTAACACCTGAAATTATAAGAGTTGGTCTACAGGAAAGAGGATTCCATGTCAGTCCTACCTCCATTTCTCCAAATCCTGTGTCTGACATTGGTGGTCTTAAGCAATAGGGTCTTAACAGTAAGTTCTGCAGGATAATGAAGGATGAGGTTGATAGCCTATACTGTTTTAGGGATTTTGTGAAATCCCCTGACCAACAACTCAAAGGAAGTTTCCTTAATCCTGGCACTTGTGATTCTGTTTTAGTAGATGGTCCATGCCTGTTGAGGAGATCATAATCTCTCCTGTATGGTGACTGTAACAAATATCAAAGGAAAGTAACAAATGCATCTCTCTCTGTCTCTCCCTCCCTGTAGCTTATATTTCTCTATTAGTTTTCTAAGCATCCCTACTATTATTTTTCTCTCAGGCCTACCTTTCCTAAATTACTTCACCAAACCATTAATGTCCCCCATTTCTATTTTCCCCCTTCACTAAAACTAGTATTACTGTCTCCTCTCCAGACTTCCTTCTTCCCTCTCTCCTCATGGTCATTTTCATCTTTCCTGACTTTTATTCAGTATATATACATATGTATATGTATATATGCATATGAAATATATGTATATTTCAGTTGATGTAATAATATAGTACAATATATATATATTATATATCACTTGAATAACACACACACACACACACACACACACACACACACACACACACACACATCTCCAATGGTATGGTACCAGGATTGATAAGTAAGAGAAAACCTGAACAATGGCTTAGATCAAGAACACATATGAAAACAAATCCTAGAAAGAATGTGATAAAAAGGTGTACTCACTCACTCTTTCTGAGCTTGGAAACTAGAGCAACCACTATATAAGTAAGTGCAGAGAATTCTCAAAAGTCTAAAAATGATTTATCACATGACCCAACCATAATTTCTTGACATACACCAAAATGAAAGCTATTCAACAGAAAAAAACAATGACATCATGAGGTTTGCAGATCTAGAAAAAAATTACCCTGAGTGAGGTAACCCAGACTCAGAAAGACAAACATGGTATGTACTCACTCATAGGAGGATACTAGATGTAAAACAGTGATGATTGGACTGCTACTCACAACTCTGGGGAGGCTACCTAGAGAGCAGGACCCCGGGAAAGACACAGGGATCGCCCAATGACAGAGAAATGGATGAGTTCTACATGGACAACCTGAACGTGAGTGGGGGAAATGAAGGGCAAGAGTCGAGGGAATGAGAGCTTAGGGGAGCGGGAGATCCCAGCTGGATCAAGAACAGAGGGGGAGAACAAGGAATAAGAGACCATGGTAAATGGAAACCACATGAGAATAGGAAGAAGCAGGGTGCTAGAGAGGTCCACAGAAATCCACAAGGATACCCCTCCACAATAGACTACTGGCAATGGTTGAAAGACAGCCCGAACTGACCTACTCTGGTTTCTAGCACGACAATTAGGCCAAACACCCTAATTGTTGTGCTAGAACTCTCATCCAATGACTGAGGGAACCAGATGCAGAGATCCACTGCCAGACCCCAGGTGGAACTCCAGGAATCCAATTGGCGAGAAAGATGAGGGTTTGTATGAGCGAGAATTGTTGAGACCAAGGTTGGAAAAAGCACAGGGACAAATAGCCAAATGAATGGAAACACATGAATTATGAACCAATAGCTGTGGAGCCCCCAACTGTATCAGGCCCTCTGGATAAGTGAGACAGTTGATTAGCTTGATCTATTTGGGAGGCATCCAGGCAGTGGGACCGGGACCTGTCCTCAGTGCATGTGCTGGCGGTTTGGAACCTGGGGCTTATACAGGGACACTTGGCTCAGCCTGGGAGGAGGGGACTGGACCTGCCTGGACTGAATCTACCATGTTGAACTCAATCCTCAGGGGAGTCTTTGCCATGGAGGAAATGGAAATGGGAGGTGGGCTGGGGGGGAGGTGGGGGGTGGGGAGGGGGAATCCGTGGCTGATATGTAAAATTAAATTAAATTATAAAATAAAATTTTAAAAAAAGCTATTATATTCTCAATAGCTAGAAGAAGAAAATAATTTAGATGCCCTTCAACTATTGAATAGATAATGGAAATGTGGTACAAACACAAAATAAAAGTTTATTTAGCTGCAAAGAAAAATGAAAATTTCAAGTAATATGTAACATAGTGAGGTAACATACAACCAGAAACACTTAAAATCTACAATATTTTATTTTTTATTTAAGCATTGTCTATTTATCTATAATCTATTTATCATCTATCTATTTTAATCTGAAATCTTTCATTTCCATGATCTGTCATTTATTTTTTTTAATCTATAAATCTATCCATCTGTTTACCTATCTAACAAGGGTCAATTGTTCCTTTATTTTTACTTTAGGTTATCTTAAGTACTTGGAGATACATATGTCATTATGTCTCTTGTGTCCAGGTCTTTAAATTTTGAATTTAAGTGTATGCTTTAATTATCATTGTGTTCCAAGAAATTCATCTAAGATTCATATATAGATAATTGGTAAACATTAAGGAACACTGAATGAATAAAAAGATGAAGATATAAAAGAAACAAATCAGTAAGCATATAACTTGTAATTAGGGAGAGAAAGTAACACCTACCAAAGTTTCCTAACTTTTAAAATATTTATACTTCCTATTTATATCCTTGTGATATTTACTATTTATATACTCATGCTTACTATTATTATGCTCATTAATACTTTGAATGTTAAGTCAGCAGCACATATTTGAGATACTAATAGTACTATGCATAATTGTAAGATACAATCTTAAGAGTAATGAGTACTTGTTAGGTAGAGAGACACACATTTTATCCCAGCACTCTTAAGGCACAAACAGGTAGAACTCTGTGTTCTAGGCTAGCCTTCTGTACAAAGTAATTTCCAGGATAGCCAAGGCTATACAGAGAAAAATCTATCTTGAAAACAAAGATAGAAATAAAACAACAATAAAGAATATTAAGTATAATTTTTTGAAATAAAAAATAAACAATAATAGCATTTTCATAAGCCTCTGTCTTAGCCTAAGTTTATGGCATTATAATTAGTTTTATTGCTGATAGAAACTACAAAGGACATATAATTATGCACTATTTTCTGATAAATTATATTTATCCAACAAAGTGACTGGGGATTTTTAATCAATATTCAGGGGCAAATTAATATATTTAAATGAATAATATTTTATTGAGTATTTTTGAGATTCATGCTATGATTTTCTAATTAGAAAATTTATTTGGAATTAACTTGTTACACATACTTTAAAACACAGAAAGTAGTAATGATCCTACACTCTTACAGTAGAATGTCATTATCCTATTAAAGGTTAGGTTTATCCACATTTTAATAATGTTTGCTAATTTAATCATCATTGATAACAAATAAGACCTAAGTACCCACTAACCTATTTGAAAGTATTTACAGTGTTGGCTAAGTCAGCAGGAGACTTTGAAGATGTTTGCATCTCTGTTTGGAGCAGCCACTTCTGTGAAAGTCGATAGCAGAGTATGATCAAATATGCATTATTACACATTAGAAATGCTAATCAAACAACTCAAGTACTCTGTTTATGGCATAAGTCCATAAAAAGTTGAAACACAAATTGTAACATTTACAATATAGTATGATGCATTGTCATTATGATTGTACTGCACATTTTAACATACAAATTTAAACTCATCTAAATTTAATGAATACTATTGAAAATGTAGTATGCTTGGTACTTTACTTAAAAATGATAGATTTCACATTTCTCTAACAGGGCGTAAACTCAGAAATAACCCACAGAGTTCCACTATGCTACTATATAGAGGCTGTTCTCATACTTTAATGTATTGAAACTACATAACATGTAAGTATTTTTCAAATTGGGTTACTAAGCTTACCAAATTTTAAGGAGTCAAAACGTTGGGATAGATTTTTTTTAAGTATTTGTTAGGTAGAAATGGGAATAGGGGAACTTCAAAATATAGAATTATACAAAAAGGTCCAAAAGTTTAAATGTATATAAGTGGGAAGTGATCTAGCTAAAGTTTAAAATATTTAATATTTCTAGTATGAAATAAAGCAGCAAATCTTGATCTCAAAATTGTATGTCATAATATGTATTTAGATATACTTCAAAGGGTATCTATTTCCTGGAAATCTCTAAAGCACCCATATCTATTATTGGGTGCTTTAGAGAAAACCTTGATAAGCTTTGTATTTTTAAAATACAGCTTTATCAAGTATAACTGTGGTGTATGAAAAAGTAGGCTCATTCCAACATAGCATACTAATCTTTTTATATTTCCATCACTCCAAAGCAGCCAATATTAGAAAAAAACTGGACAAATATTAATTTGAGAAAGGTACATAGCTAACTCTCTTTCTGTTGTCAGGGTAGATTTCTTAAAAAAGAAGTCTGCTATCCTCTCAACTACTTGGTTGCCTACCGTTCTTTGTGTAGAGTTAGGGCCTCGTGGGATTTCCCCAGTCCACATTGACCCGTCTGTTGTTCTCCTCTGCAGCTCATGCTTAGGCAGCCATGTTGGGAAGACTTTATAGGTCTAGCTTCTGACATTCCAGGAGACACAGTCTCATGGCAAACTCTGATACTCCGGCTCTTACATTATTTTCACCCCCTGTTGCCCAATATTCTATGAGCCTTAGACGTTGGAGTTGTTTTGTAAATGTGTCCATTGGGACTAGACTCCACAGTTCTGTATTTTGATGATGTGATCTTCCTTTCTTCCTTCCTTCTTTCCTTCCTTCTCTCCTTCCCTACCTCTTCCCCTCCTTTCTTTCTTTCTCTCTCTCTCTCTCTCTCTCTCTCTCTCTCTCTCTCTCTCTCTCTCATTCCTTCTTCCCCTTTTTATGCTTGCTAGTGCAAAGAGAAGTGTCCTTGATGAGAGGTGAGGACTTACATGTCTGTAAAAGGAAAAATACTTACAATGTAGTTAGTGATTCTGCTGGTTTGATAAAGTGTTAGTTGTAGGATCTCTTATAAGACCCATAACATCACTAACTCTAACCTATGTTGTCAGCACCAGGCATAATTTCCCTACTGTTTAGCAGGTCTTAAGTTCAATTAGTGAGTTTTTATTTACTGGCAAGATTTATGTGCCACTGCAGCATCCTTAGGGTTACCATGCCATGCCAATTGTTGGTGTAGTTCATAAGCATAATACCTGAGTAAAATTGTTGGTTGCTTCCCGCCGTTGCAAGCATGCATAGTATTTTTTGGTACCATAAAACTAGTCCTCAGAGTTGGGCAGTGGTGGCACATGCCTTTAATCCCAGCACTGGGGAGGCAGAGCCAGGCAGATCGCTATGAGTTTGAGGCCAGCCTGGTCTGTAGAGTGAGATCCAGGACAGGCACCAAAACTACATAGAGAAACCCTGTCTCGAAAAAACAAACAAACAAACAAACAAATAAACAAACAAACAAACAAACCCTAGTCCTCAGAGAAAGAGGGTCCAGGTCAGTTCCAGCTAAGAAACCTCTGTATCCTGTGTCTGAAGTGCATGACATCTTCAGCAACAGAGACTTACTTTTCACCACTGCAGGAAAGTCAAGAGCAACAGCAATAGTTTATGATGCTTGG
This sequence comes from Peromyscus aztecus, assembly GCA_902168405.1. NCBI lineage: Eukaryota > Metazoa > Chordata > Mammalia > Rodentia > Cricetidae > Peromyscus > Peromyscus aztecus. The sequence continues at coordinate 1,599 of CABHPQ010121174.1, read as the reverse complement.
GAATCTCTTGGATAATCCTAAACAACAACTCAAGATAGGACTTCTAATGCCTGATGTTGGGTTATTTTAGATGATCTTTGACTCATAGAGGGAGAATTGTCAGCCCAGATGGGAAAACTCCAATTAAATGATAAATGTATATTTATATACAGAAATACATATATTACTTTTAGTTAAATAGTCAACAGCATGATTTCTCATGATTTTATGGACATCCTTACTGCTATTTTATCCTCCTCTCTCATTCTTCAGTGTTTATCATTCTCTTCTGTTCCTAATCACCCCATACCAAATGGTGTGTCCAGAAACCATAAACACATGTAACAATATACAAACTGAGGAAATTGTATTTACACTCTTAGGAATATATGTATATACACACACATATATGCATGCAATAATGATTAATGGAAAATAGCCGTGAATTTGAAAGAGAGCATGGAGCAGTCTATGGATGATTTTGAAGGAAGATAAATGGAAGGGGTAAATTATGTAATAATACCATGATCTCTGAAAATGAAAGAATCAATAACAAAGGCTTATTATATGCTGTAGGCTGTATTTTAGTCCCATGAATTCTTTCTTATAGTTTCTTTCAACCCCAGCTTGATTTTTTTCTCCTTCTAACCCAGCAATGGTGACAGGTATCTCTCACCCTCTACTACCACTGTGCATCTCCCCACAATGAGGTTCTCTGTGTTTCATGGTAAGCTGCTCTCCTATTTCGTTGGCACAGGATTTCAGTTTTGTTTCATACTTTCGTTTTCACTATTCTTTTTGAGACAGGATGTTACAGTTTCACAGTGTATCCCAGGTTGACCCTGGGCATCTTGTCCTCTTACCTCAATCTCTCAGATACTAGAATTATATGTTTTTATCACCTTGCATGGTAGTTCTTTATATTTTCACACTTCTAACAATTAATTAAAGGACTGTTTTGTAGGAGCCCACGATGACCCCAGTTTGTGTCTTGATTCCATCTTAACTCAGAGTCAGAGAATTCAAGCTTGTCTTTGCCCCGTAGGCTATATGGCAAGGTATTTGACCAAATGCCTGGCTACCAGGTGGCTTACTCTTCAAGACTGGATAACAGAATGTTTTGCCAAAGGCTTAGTTACCAAATGTCTTGAGAATTAAGGAAGTGATTGTACTTGTTTACACCTTAAAACATGATGTCCTCTAGATGGGGAGGTCTCTTGCCCCCCTTGCTTTGGGTATAAAAATGCTGTGAGGAATAAACTGCAGTATTAACTAAGAGCCCTCCCAAAGCTATCCTGCATCTCTGTATTTTTCTTTTATGTCTACATCTCTGTTTTTCCTATTATTTTTCAGTCCTCACTTCCCTACTCAGGACTATTTGACAGGTCAGGCAGGGCCTGGCACTGTTTATCTACAGAACTTCAATGTATCAAATTAAATTTTAAAAATGATGTAATGTTGCAATTTCCTTTGTTAAAATGAATAAATGTAACAATTGGATCTGTGATACTTTCATTCTATAATATCTAGTTATAGAAAACACCTAGTGAACTTGCCTGAATGATATATTATCATATTTATTATAATGCTAGGGATTTGATGAACTCATCTGTTAACCAT
>CABHPQ010121172.1:0-23546 GCA_902168405.1 Peromyscus aztecus | reverse complement strand
CGGCCCTGGCTACTTTGAGATTTTTATAATTCAGTAAATTTTAGGATATTTTTCATAGTTCTGTGAATAATGCCATTGGAATATTATGGGGATTTTATTGACCAGAATGATTGCTTTAAGAAATGTATCATTCTGACAATATTAATTTTTGCCTATTCATGTTCATGGAAGGATTTTCCACATTCTAGTGTTTTTCCTTTTTATTCACTCCCAACATTTTCCCACAAAATAATTATTATATCTATTTGTTAGGTACACTTCAAGGTTTTGAAAAAGCTATTGTATATGAGATAGTTTCATAATTTCTTTCTTGGTGAGTCTCTTATTGGTATACAGAAGCGCTATTGATTTTTTTGACATGTTAAATTTGTGTCCTGCTGCTTTGCTGAGAGTGTTTATCTTAACAGAAAATTATCTACAAAGTTATTCATAAATAGAACCTAATATGTTCAGTGGTGGCAAATGAGGCAAAAAAGGAAAATAATTTCTCATTTGCATTCCAGGAACAATATTGATTGCAACAAATCTCCATCCTTTCTTCATCGTGTTTAGAAAACAGTATCTCAGACAGAAAACAATTTTACCTTTACTGTAATTATAATGAATTTTTTCTCACAATGTGTATATGCTTGTATTAATGGAATAGAATAATAGTTCTAGAAAACAAAATAAATAAATATAGAAAAAAGACACACAAAAGAACCTCCCTACAAAAAGGAAAATTGCTAGATGAAATTTATCTTTGTAGTAGTTTTTGTTGTCTTGAAAAATAAACAAATAAGAAAGAAAAAAAGAAAGAGAGAAAGAGAGAGAGAGAGGAGGAAGGAAGGAAGGAAGGAAGGAAGAGAGAAAAATATCTCTGACATGGAATAGTCTAACTAGATTTATGAACAGCTGAATGTAACAAAAACAATTTTTAACTGTTCTCTTACTTCTACAAAGCAGGTATCAAAAAGAGAGTTGGATTGTGTTTAGATACTTGATTTTGTCCTCTATAAAGATCCAACCTACCCAATTCTAGGACCCCAATATTTTATATTTAATGGATAATCTATTCTTGGATCTCCTCTGATTCATCTCCAGAATTGATCTATGACAAAATACAGTTATTTATGTCTTAAGATGTGGAAACTGAAATTAATGTGATTTAATTCTGAGGAGTTAAACTGATGTATAGTATACAATAAACCAACAATTCATCATGGAGAAATAATAATACAGTTTGATTGACCTATAGTGTTTCCAATGTGTTTCTTTACAAACAGGGAAACTTACAGGTATGAGTTAAGGAGGTACTTTGTAAGAATGAAATAGATATTTTAGCAATTATCATTTCTGCATTAGATTCCTCACTACACTTTAGAAAGAACATTTCTTAAGGAAATTGCCTAAGACCTCTTTGGTAAGATATTCAAAGTAAACCCACCATAAAAACAAGTCAGGGAAATGGATTGTCACTAATAATGGGCAAGACACAATGACCCATAGTATACATCTATTTTGGTACTGAACTTCATCTTCCTGTTGTGTTTTGTCTGGATAAATTTATGGATTCATTCTTTAAAAATAGTTTAGATAATGAATACACCAACTCTATAGCATGTGGAAAATATATTCTTGGCTGAATGGGAATATTGGGGGAGGGATAGAAATAGTGGAAGAGCTGAAGGATCGATAGAAGGGCTGTAAAATTCTGTTTTTTGTGCATGATATAGCTAATACTACTATAAATTCAGAGCAGCTATGATTTCTTCTACAGCACCTACAGTAGTTCAAGCCAGCCAAAATTCTTTCATAGATAAGGTGGAAAGTCTTCAGACCCCAATCCTTATTGAAGACCAATTGGCAGTTGGTAGTTGCTTCAGGCTGAAAGGATCATTCTTTTTTAATCTTTCCTATTTTTAGTATGTAGCCACTGGAGGGTTTTCTATGACTCAGTGGGTGTCCATATTTTCATGCATGTATGGGCAACACTGACTAGAATTATTGGATTATCAAACACACAAAAACATAAAGTCACATGGAGGCATGTTGAGAAATTTGAGGGTTAATTTGAGGATAGATACAATCATACTTGATTGTATAATTACATCACATATTAAACATATCAAAAACAAACATTTTCTTAAATCTATTATTGGTACTCCAAAGTTCTATGTCCTAAAAATGTGTATAGCATGAAATTTGGAAGATTAGTTTGGGTTCTAAAAACTTTAAAAATAAATGTTAAGCAAATAAAAACAATCCTGAATGAAATACTAAATATGTAAGTTGAGGAAACTATGACCTTCATGTACTTAGATTAAGGATCATAAAATAAAGTCTTATTACTGTATTGACTAACTTGATCAATACAGAATCATTCTGTGCCAACCATGTTCTTGTGGAGAAATTTAATTTGCCCCTTTGGCACAAGCTAAGATTGACTTCCTACAATCAAAGTTATTATTATAAAGTGAGAAATCTCTAAACTTCCTGAAAAAACAAATATTGAAAAATTTATTATATTTGTGTTTACTGAGTGAGTCCTTTTTTTTTGGATGCAGCCATGGAATACCTTATGAAAGAAAAGAATTATGAAATTGTGTGTTACTATAACAAAAAATTTTCATTTGGAAGCTGATTAATGCACATCTTAAGTTACCAGGACATAAACCATGGTGGTTTTAAATATTACCTGATAAGGAAAATAGCTCCTGATAGATAGGATCAAGTTAATGACCCTGGCATAGGGTGATTATCATGAATAATCTGGGTAATATTTGAATATAATATTCTTGAGTTAGAGTTAGAGGGTGTACTGGCTGGTTTTGTGTGTCAACTTGACGGAAGGTAGAATCATCTGAAAGGAAGGAGACTCAGTTGAGATCCAGTTGTAAGGCATTTTCTCAATTAATGATCAATGGAGGAGGGCAGCCCATTGTGGGCGGTATCATCCCTGAGCTGGTGGACTTGGTTCTATAAAAAAAAGCAGGCTAAACAAGTCAGGAGAAGCAAACCAGTAAGCAGTTCTCTTCCATGGCCTCTGCATCAGCTCCTGCCTCCAAGATCCTGACCTGTTTGAGTTCTTGTTCTGACTTCCTTTAGTGATGAACAGCAATGCTGAAGTGTAAGCCAAATAAATCCTTTTCTTCCCAACTTGATTTTTGATCATGGTGTTTCATTGATCAACAAAAACCCTAACTAATCAGAGTGTGTTTATGAGAAGGTTATATATATATATATATGAAAGCAGACTGAGTAGATGCATGCCCACAAACAAATAATGCCATCGTCCACTAGAAGGTGGAAGCTGGATAATTCAAAGAAGCCTATGGTTCACATAGGGACAAAATCCACTGAATTGATACTGAGTTTCTGGTTTCTGTAACTGGAACAGAAGAAATTCTTATTGTTTTAAGCCATTGTGTTAGTGGTAGTTTATTACAGCAACGAGATACAACTCATTCCATGGAAAAATACACAATCTAAAAAACAGTACTATGGAGGAAAGTATAGCACAAACCTATGCAGTAGGTGATATATTGAATATAGAACAAAAATTCTATAAAATGTCAAACTAACCAAAGTATCAGAGAAAGTGTTTTCAAGACATATACAAGAGAAAACTTAAATATAAACATGAACATCAGCAACTAGCAATGAAGGAAACTAATTAGACACAGATTCAGTAATCTGTATTTTCTAATTTTACTGTGAACATCAAAATCAAGAATTATGAGGCATAGTTAAATGAAAATTATTAACTGACCTTTAAATGGTATAAGAGCAAGAGGGAAGAAGGATCACAGGAGCAAGTGGGGTCAAGATCATGGTATGGAAAACCACAGAAAATGCTGACCCAGGCTGGGGAGCTCATGGACTCTGGTCTGTCAACTGGGGAGCATGCATGGAACCAAACTAGGCCCTCTGAATGTGGGTGACAGTTATGCAGCTAGATCTGTTTTGGGAGTCCTGGCAGTTGGACCAGGACTTATCCCAGGTGCATGAAATGACTTTTTGGAACACATTCCCTAAGGCGAGAATCCTTGCTCAGCCTTGACACAGTTGGGAGGGGCTTGGTCCTGCCTCAATTCAGTATGCCAGACTTTGTTGACTCCCCCATGGGAGGTATTACCCTCTCTGAGGAGTGGATGGGGGGCGAGATTGGGGGAGGGGGAGGCAGGGAAAGGGAAGAGAGGGGGAACTGGGATTGATATGTAAAACGAAAAAAAAACCTTTTCTTTAAAATAAATAAATTTAAAAAATAATTATAAACCTAAAAAAAGAGTGATCACATTCAAAATCCCCACATATTTAGGTTCAAATTGGTCTACCCTTCCTAGCTGCTGTTTGTGTTATTTCATGCTAACTTCTCCAAAGTTTTCCCAATGATAAGAATGTGATGTACCAGTGTCTATAGCAAAAGTTGTTACAAGCATTACAATCCTCTTAGAATTTTAACACTTTTAGTATATCACACATTTTCTATTCTCCTAATTTACTTAAATAATAATTATTATTTTATATTGCTACTCACATACCATGTTGTTATCATTTATTATATCTTTAAAAATTTCTGCATCTAAGTTCCAACATTGTATTGTCAATTTCTAGAGAGTCATGTATGTATTCAGGCTATGTGCATTCATCCTATTGTGTGGGCTCTATTTTATGGTAACCTTAATTTATGGGACAAATAACTTCAGATATCTTATTATACTCTTAAGGGTTTTCATTTAAGTGGTAAGAGGAGTTTAGGTCTGAATATTTCAACCACATTTTTTCCTATATTGTGGTACTAGAAATAAGATAAAAAGGTTAATTAGTTTCACTCATGAAAATCAATTGAACAGATTTAGTATCTCATGAATCACAAATGTTACTTCTGCGTGGATGGGTTACGCATTAGAGCTGCAAAATTGTTCCGATTCTATTAATGCAGGCTCCTTCCATTGGAAAGCTGGAATCGGAGCCTAATAGGATGTACTGGTCTCCATCCCTGCACCTGCACATTTTGTAAGTTTATTTTTGGCAGGCTTGAGGACATAGAAGCCACTCTGCAGGTGTAATTGAAGTGGGTCTACTCTAAGCAGCTGCAGGTGTCTTGGCCACTGATGCTTTTGTAAATGGGATGTCCTCATATGACTTGAAATCTTAAAGGTAATACTGTGTTTCAGATCTTATAGTCATCTATACATTATCATGTGTATGATCTGTATAATATGAAATCTTTTCATAATGGCATAGGAGCTGAGGTCAGTAGCGGCACACAATCTTAATTGAGAACGCTTTTCTAGTAGGGTATGTAACTGAAGTTTTCCTGTGTGCTGCCTGGTCCGCAGACTCTCAGACCCAAGTAAACACACAGAGGCTTATATTAATTAAAACTGCTCAGCCATTAGCTCAGGCTTGCTACTGACTTACTCTTACACTTAAACTCAGCCCCTTTCTGTTAATCTATATGTTACCATATGTTCTGTGGCTTTACCTTTGTGCCATTACGTGCTGCTCCCTGGACAGCAGGCTGGCATCTACTGACTCAGCCTTCCTCTTCCCAGAATTCTCCTGGTCTGCTTATCCTGCCTATACTTCCTGCCTGGCTACTGGCCAATCAGCATTTTATTAAACCAGTGTACAAAAGCATTTTCCCACAGCAAGGGTACATTTATACTAAGTAGAGGGTTCTTTCAAATGAAGAGAAATTCTGCCCAGTTTTACTATATATAACTATAATAGATCTGTGTGCATCTGCTTTTCAGATTAAACTTGCTTCTTAAAGTAATTGCTTTATGTTTTTGTTTTGTTTTGTTTTTGTTATTGTACTTTACTTGTCAGGGGAGAGTGTAGGACTTTGAGTGGACTATCATGGTTAGTGTCTATAGGGGATTCATTTCTTTATATTAGCCAGTGGAAGGAGCCTTAGCCTTTGGTTTTACTCATCTCCTTTTGCTTTAATTATTCTGTCTCTATACTATATAGACTTTTCTTTTTCTATCTACTACTTTTCATTGGTGGAAAACAGGGATGAATCATCATTAGGCACAATCTCTGTGAATGAAATATATCCTCAGTTAAGAAACTTCTTTGTAAAATTTTTCTTGATACAGTGATTGAACTATCAACATATTGCACATTAAAGTTTTTTCTTATATTTTATTATAATCTCTCTTAATTCAAGGACAGGATAGAAAGTTTAATATTGACTCATAAGATTAAAGTGCTTCACAATTTTCACTACATAGATGCGTTATAATTGTTCAACTCTATTTTTCCTTACATAAGTTGTATTACAGTTATGAATATGATTTCATAAATATACTTGAAAATAAATGTCTGCTTAACTCGTGATTACCTTTAACAGATTCCTAAAAGTGTAAATGAAGAAAAATATGAACTGCACACAATGGCTATAAATTTCCAATCCAAATTATTTATTTTTGTTGTTTGTTTTGTTTTTGCTTTGCTGAAAATACTTTTTTTCTCACACACTGTACTTTGGTCATGGTTTTCCCTCCCTGTACTCCTTCTAGTTCCTCCTCACCTCACTTTCCATCTGGATTCACTGCTCTTCTGTCTCTCATTAGAAAATAAACAGGCTCCCAAGGGACAATAAAAAAATAAAATAAAATACAGTAAAATAAATTATAATGAATTAAAACAAAACTATCCCATCAGAGTTGGGCAAGACCAACAGAAGAAAAAGATCCTAAGAGAAGGCACAAGAATCAAAGACCCACTTGTTTTTACACTCAGGAATCCCATGAAAACACTAAAATGGAAGCTATACTATATATGCAGAGAAGATGATTTCTGTTTTAAAAAATTATCATGAAATTTACATGTAAATGAATGGAACTATAAAAAGAAATCATCTCGAGTGAGGGCAATCCAGTCAAAGAAAGACAAATATGGTATGTATTCACTTATATGTGAATATTTGCTGGTAAGTCAAAGATAACCAAGTACAATCCATAGACCCACAGAGCTTATGAATAAAGTAAGGGACCAGACAGAACAGACAGATCAGGTTAGGGAAGTGAAATAGAATAGATAGTTAGGGACAGAAGAACAGGGATCTTGATTGGAAGAACCAAAATATCCTATCAATTATCTTTCTAATAAATTATTTTATAGCATATTAATAATAGTCTATTAGCATGCAGATTAGCTGTAGATTGTTATGATTATGCTTTTTATTCCAAATTTGACATTCATTGTGCTTGTAATGTTATAAATATTTTCATAATTTTTTAATTATTATCATGTATATATGTCAAAACCAACTTTTTGGAAAAAAATCCAGATTTCTGAAGAAAAATAATTTTATATAGTCATGTGTAAGCATAGAATTTTCCTTTTCACATGGAACTACAAGTTTGTGTGAAAACAGCCTCCATTATTTAAGAAAAATATAGACTTGAATGCCTGGCATGGTAACACACACCTTTAATCCCAGCACTTTGGATGCAGAGGCATATGGTTCTCTATGGGTTGGGGGCATTCCTGGTCTACCTAGCAAGTTCTAGAATAGACAGAGATATGTAATAAAGAGATCTAGTCTCGAAAAAAAGCTTGAAACAAATGGCAAAACACAGGCAGACTTAAAACTACTTCATATTTTATAAAAAAAATATTTAGAGAAATATGAAATAATAAGTGCTGGCTAGTTTTATGTCAACTTGACACAAACTAGAGGTATCTGAAAGGAGGGAATCTCAATTAAAGAAATGCCTACATAAGATCTGGCTGTAGGGCAGGGCATTTTCTTAATTAGTAATTGATGGGAGAAAGCCCAGTTCATTGTAGGTGGTGCTATCCTTGAGTTGATGGTCCTGGGTTCTATGAGAAAACAGGCTGACAGCATTCGAGAAGTTTCTTCTTCAGCGGATGGGAACAAATACAAACACCCACAGCCAACCATTACACAAAGGAAGAGATCTTGGAACACTCAGCTCTAAATGGGATTTCTCCATCAAATCCCCCCACCCCTCAGAGCTCAAGGAACCCTCAAGAAAAACAGATGGAAAGAGTTTAAAAGCCAGAGGGGATGGAAGACACCAGGCGAAGAACGTCCTCTAAATCAACTGAGTAAAGGTCATATGAACTCACAGACAGAAGCAGCAAGCACAGGGCATACATGGGACTGCACCAGGTCCTCTGTATAGATATTGTAGCTTTTGTTGTAGTGTTTTTATGAGACTCCTGAGTGGGTATGTGAGTGGGTCTCTGATTCTTATGGCTTCACTCAGGCCCTTTTCTTGCTGTTGGGTTGCCTTGACTAACTTTGATGTGATGGTTTTTGTTTTATCTTATATTTTATTTTGTTAAAAATTAGAGAATCTTTAAAGAAAATAAACAACAAAATGCATGAGAAAAAAGAAAAGAAAAGAAATCAAGCGAACTGAGCAAGCCATTAAGAAGCAGCATCCCTTTATGACCTCTGCATTAGCTTCCATCTCCAGGTTCCTGCTCTGTTTTTGTCCCTGTCCTGAAGTTCTTCACTGAAGGACTGTGGTGTGGAAGTGTAAGCCAAATAAATCCATTCCTCCACAACTTGCTTGTGGTCATGGTACTTCACCACAGCCATATAAAACTTAACTAAGACATAATGCATTGTATTATCTCTACCAGTGTTACGTCAGGTGATGAAACAAACAAGACAAAAGATGTGAAGATTTTTTCACTGCAAGAAGGAGTCTCTTATTTCCTTTGTGCAGTCCATTTTGATATCAAACATCTGAACAAACTAAATTTCCACGACTAAGTATTTTACCCGTATCATCTCACTTGGTCATCCCTAAATCATTATTTAATTAATCCTCCCACTGACCATACAATGTAGTTATGTTCATAGTCACAATTCCCAGCTGGGAATTAGAAAGAACTTTGGTGGTGTCACAGATGTGCTAAGAGGGGATAAGCCGTGGACATAGGTTTCTGAAGCACTGTCACAGAGTGACCTTCCTCCCAGGAACACTATTAAATAGACAGGTCACATAGATTTTTCTAATAATTTTAATGTGCTTTTGCATTTTCATAATTCATTTATGAATATATGTATGGTTTTAGATATTCAATACAAGTCACTAATGTCTTAAATATGCCATTCAAAGATGAAAAACAAACCATTGTTTTGGAAATTAATAGTTTATTATGAGTAATGTTTTATGAATTAGTAGAAATCATAACCAGCATCAACCTGTGTGTTTACAATCAGATATAACAACAGATGGTGCTTAAAATGATCCTGAAGCATCATGATTTTTCCCAAGAGAAAGTCATGAATTGCCTTCAGTCTTAGTGAGGTTTTTTTATAGTTCAGTTGTTGAAAACTGGACCTCTGTATGTATAAGTCTAAATAGCCTGTAATGTGACTAAGAATATATTAGTTTTGGCTTATTTCCCCCCTTTTAATTAAAAATAGATTGTTTACTCATACAATATATCCCGATTACAATTTCTCCTCCCTCTAGCCCTCTAAGTTACTCTCTACCTCCCCTTCTGTCTTTCACGAAAAAGAACAGTCTTCTAAGAAATAACAGCAACAGCAACAAAATATGATAGGTTGAAACAAAAACCATCACATCAAAATTAAACAAGGCACACCAAGAGAAGGAAAAGAACTCAAGAGAAAGCACTAGAATCAGAGACCCAATTGTTCATACATTTCAAAGGCACATGATAGAAGAAAAACATTGTAATATATAAACCTTTAGAGCAATTCTAAAGCAATGTAATATAATAAAGATATTTACAATGGTGTGAACAAGAATGATCGCCATAGGTTCATTTTTTTGAATGCTTGGTCCGCAGTTGGTCAAAATGCTCAGGTAATGACTTTGGTAGGTTTTCTACTGCTGTGAAGAGACACCATGACCACAGCAAATCTTATGAAGGAAAACATTTAATTGGGGCTGGCTTACAGGCTCAGAGATCTAGTCCATTGTTGTCATGACAGGGAATGTGGTGGCACAAAGGTAGACATGGGGTTGGAGAAGGAGCCAAGAGTTCTACATCTGGATCTCTGGATCAACAGGCAGCAGGAAGAGAGAGTGAACCTTTGGGCCTCATTTGAGCTTCTGAAACCTCAAATGACACATTTAGTCCAATAAGGCCACACCTACTCCAACAAGCCTATAGTCCTAGTCCTAATCCTTTGAAAGAATGTCACTCCCTATGAGCCTATGAGGGCCATTTTCAATCAACAACCACTGGTAGGATCAGTATGTTTGGCACTGTTGGAAAAAGTATGACACAGGGGTTGGGCTTTGGGGCTATAAGAACCTTAGCCATTCTCAGTGACTTGCTCTGTGTTGTGTTTCTGAATTAGATGTAAGTTCTCAGCTACTGTCCCAGTACCATGCCTGTCTGCTGCTGCCATGATCCCTACCAATAAACTCTTTCTTCTAAAAGTTGCCTTAGTCATGATGTCTTATCAAATCAATCTGAAAATAATTAAGACAATATTAAATTCATATTACACAAAATATTCTCATGAGATAAGACTATATCTCAGTGGTATAGCACTTGACTAGCATGAATTAGTCCCAGTGTTCAATAACCATCACCATAAAAAATATGACTTAAAATAATATTGCTAAGAATAATTAGGAATACTATGCATCATAATAGCTTCTTCCATTGGTGTAATAAATTTCAGTTCTTCAATATCTACTTAAAATGTCCTTTGTATTGAAAATACGTTTGCAGTATCAGAACATATTTATTCTTATTAGTTTTCACCATTAATAGGTCCATATTTAACTTCAAATTCTAAAATTTTATTTAGAGGCAGAGATACTGTGGAAGGCAAAGGAATAATCAAAACACATAACTATAATGGATTTGCAGTAAACTTGAAAGTCAGTAGATGGAGTGTTTCCATTACTGTTCTGTTACCTTTAGTTATGGGTTTGTTATAAAACATTATGAGAAATTTAAAATGTTCATGGATGTTTATTTTTTCAGATCCAAAGTATCCATTAATTAATAATAAATAAGTTACTGTAATGAAACACTACTTAAATATTAATCATTGCATTATGTAGGTATTAATCCTTGAGTTTGGCATATTTCAATTTCTAGTTAGACAAGGAAATCTCATAATTGAAGTTACTTCCTAATCTGATATTGAGTCATAACTTTTATTTGATTCTTTGAAAATTGCATACAATATTGTTTTATAATATCTATTCCTGTCCACCATCTTCTCTGAGATCTTCCCCACCCAACTACCTAACATCAGGTTTTTTTCATTTTTTTATTTTTTTATTTTTATAACATAATTCTTTATCGATCCTTCGGGAATTTCACATCATGCACCCAAATCCTGCTTTAACCCTGAGTTCCTCCATATCCACCCTTTACCCTACAGCATACCCACCAAAGGAAAGCCCCCAAATTAATTAAAAACAAAACAAACAAACAAAAATCACTTTGCTCCTCTGTCTTTTACACCTCTCACCTCTTCATTTGTCTTAGTGGAGTTGCAAAGTGTCGTGTGATATATCCTTTTGTACAATCAGCACCACTCACAAATGTACATTGCAAGAGTCATTAGTCTCGTTCGAGGCCTCTGGCTTCTACTACACAATTGATACTGGTCCTCACTCCTCTTGGATATCCCCTTGTTGTCCTGTGTAATGGAGATCCTGTAGCTTTAAAGCTTCAAGTCCCGCCCCTTCACATGGTCCAGCAGTTCATAGATGAGGTGGGTATTGGTAGGAACAATTCATGACCTTGGTTCTAGGCCTAGGTGGTAGCTGGGTTGGTTAGCCTGCCAGGTTTTCCTCATCTTCTCCACCCAGCTAGCACTGCCCCAGCTAGCTCACCTAATGCAGCAGACAGCAAGGAGCCGAGCCAGTTTTCCTGCTCTCATGCCCTTCGGACCAGCTCACCTGCACTCTCACCACCAGGGCCAGTTCTACCGTTTTGTCCAGGCAAGATGCAGGGTCTGCTCTCCAGAATGCTGCAGTTGGTAAGCGGCAGGGCTGGCTCTTCTGTTCTTATGTCTCTGAGGTCATCTCTTTCACCCGCTTTCAGGTGGCAAGGGAAGAGGAGGTATCGTTCCCTCAACCATGCCACTACATAACAGAAGAGGGGAACAGGGTCAGTTCTTCTTCTCTCATGCCTTCCAGGCCAGTTCATGTGCACCGCACCAAGACCAAGAGGGTCAGCTCTGGTGTGCTGCCTGGGTGAGGTGCAGGGTTGCTCTCCCAAATGTTGCTGCTAGTGAGGGGCGTTGCCAATTCTCGTACCTCTAGGTCAACTTGCCCACCTGCCATAGGAGGCTACCAATGAGGAAGTGGGGAGGTCATCTCTCTCTTGCCCACTCTACCATATGGCCGATAGGGGGTGGGACCAGATCTCCTGTATATTATCCAACAAAAGGGATAGATCACCTGTACCCCATCAATAGGCTTAGCTCTACTGTGATGCCAGAGCAAGGTGCTGGGCCTGAGATTCTGAGTGTTGCATCCCCTAAGAGGCAGGGGCAGCTGTCCCACTCTTGTGACCCCAGGACCAACTTTTCCCACCTGCAGTAGGTGGTGAGAGACAGGGGCAAGGGGTGAGGGTTGAGGTGGGTATCTCTTCCTTTCCCATGCCACAGGCCATGTACCGAGACGTGACCTTTGGTAGCGGCCTAGGCCCAGACATCACCATGGCCCAGGGTGGCAAACAGATCATCTACATTAGCCCATTCCTCACCATCCTCACTTCTTCAGATCTGCTTCTCCCCCCATCTTCAAGACAAAAACAAAAGAAAAAGTAAACATGAAACTCTAATTCCAGTTTATGTTGGACTCTTGAGCAGGAGGCCTGCCTTGTAGTCTGGTTAATACATCCAGTGTCACTCCATTAAAGAAAGCTGAATTTTCCTTGCCTAGCAACTGTCACTTGTCAATAGCTTCTTAGCTAGAGGTAGCTCATTGTGCCAAAATCCTCTTCTTGCTGAGATTTTTGTCTGGCTTGAGGATGTGCAGGTCTTCTGCACATTGTCACATAAATTTGTATAACATACTCAAAGTCACATGCACCATATATGGCATGACATGTAACTTTAAGTCAAGATGTATCTTGTCTTCCACCATGTTGACACAGTAAAATTAATCTCTGCACAGAAGCACTAAACAGATACTATGTCCTCATGAATAAATAATTGTAATATAAATATTATCATCATTTAAAATATTTGATGAGAAAAAGCAAGGTTAAGATTGAGTATCTACCAGGTACTGGAGTGTAACTAGAGTTAATTCAAGAAGCCATCCTTATCTGTGATTTGCTTCCCAGGATTTCATTTATTTTGGGTTAAGCAACACCATCACGGCTCCATAAGCCTCTCTCTGAAATTGGACTGGTGAGATGGCTCAGTGGCTAAGACCACTGTCAAGAAGAGGCCAGGGTTCAATTCCCTGCTACTCATAATCATTTTTAACTCCAGTTCCAGGGCCAACAAGTGTACCAGGCATGAATGTGATGTACGACATATGTGCAGACAAAACATCCATGGTGTGTAAAATGAAATTTAAAACTGTTAAAAATTATATAGTCAGTAGTTGGCATTTCTGTACTCCAAGGCCTGTATCATTTGCTTGAGTACAATGTGTCATCTAGGCATCTTATCATTTCATATCATCACAAGAACAGGGCAAACTCCATTATCTGTGGTGCTGCCAGAGAGCATGTTGATGGCCATGATCCATGCGGCAACAAGAAACCATATGGAAGTTCATGGTCTGTGATGACTATGACTATTATGGGCCAGGAAGTTTCTTTTGAAGTGGTATCAATGACTGAAAACTCCTAACTGAGAATGAGAGACATTGAAGGCTTCTGTCTTCATGCCCCCACCCTCCCCAATCCCCTACAAAAAAGAAATAGTCCAGACAGGAAGCTCTTGAAGAGTCCTTAAAAACAGGGATAAAGACACAGATCACAGATAATGGCTCTGGGAGGTGGATGGGGATGTAGCAGAGGGGTGGAGGATTCAGTTTTCTTTAAGGAGCTGGCCTCTGGGAGTTTGATCGTGCTCCAATGAGTATATGGGCAACACAAATTGAATTTAGTATTCTTTGGTGGGCACAAAGGTGAGGAGGTGAACCTGAAAGGAGTAGGAAGCAAGTGTGATCGGGATGCATTGTACGAAACTCCCAAACAATTAATAAAAATACGTCGGTGGGGGGAAGGACAGGGCAAAAATAGTTCAACAAGAAAGAAGCATATAACACAACAAAATGACTTTCATTATGTATTATGTATTCATGACTCTTCCATTTATTATTATTAATCTATTTCTCATGCATGTTATATATTCACATTTAATATATTATATATACACACATATATATATATACACATATGTGTGTATGTGCAAAAATCAGTGTCCACAGTAGCCTGCATTATCATGAATAGATATCTGTTTCAGGATGCAGTCCTATCAGATAAGTTTGGATTATAGTGACAATCAACACCAGATTTCTTCAACATTGTTTTCTTTTTCCTAACTATATCCCATTGAACTATATTCTCCCTTATTCTACAGTCAATAAAATTCTTCCTTAGAGCCATTCCACACAGTAGAGAAATAAAAATACCTAATACATAAAGGAAAAAAATATGAAAGCAAGAATGATTGGTGCTGTTGTAGGCCAATGTAAAAACCTTGTCAAAAATCCTCTATTTGTTGTATGCATAAAACATTTGTCTTCTAATTTTAATTTTTTTAATTTAATTTACTATGATGAGCATACACCTGTGATAACCCAAAATAAGTTGTATTATTTTGAAGGTACACATTTCAGGATCTTAAATCTGAATGTTTTCCCTATAAACAAGTTGATTGTATTTCTTCTCTCTCACTTTTCCTCAAATTCAGAATTCGTATAGTTAACTGCAGCTAAGATTAGAATATTGAATATGATACTAATGACTTTCAATCCTCAAGTAAGTAACCTTTAAAATCCAAGTTAAATCATTGCTTGCCACATCTACTATGAATTATGACAAATGGCTATATCAGAATCAGAGCCTGGGAACATCATTAACTGCCTCTTCTCATTTTGGTATTGCCCATGGGTAGATGAAAGTTTATTGCCATCTTCTTATATTCTTTCTGCATCATCAGTCAGACAGGAAGTGGGACCACAGTTAGCTGAAACACCCAAAAGACCCATCCCTTTCTTGCTCCTTCTTTGCTGTGCCTACAATATGCTCCCATTCAGTTTCATCATCTGAGTTCTGGTAGATTCTAATGCTCTCCAGATTTTAAAAAAAGTCATATTTATTTATTTTTAATCAGAAAATTAAACCACTCGCTTTCCTACAAATTTTGAGATATCTCCAAATAATCTTGAGTATTTTACTCACTAATGGCTTGCAGTTCTTGGCTACACATTTAACAGCCATTGGTTAAGATAGGGCTTGGATTCAGGGAAGATCTTGCAGAAGGGAAGTTCAAGGAAAGGAAGATAAGACTTGAAGGGAAAGTTGGAACAAAGAAGTAGAAGGGGTTAAGGGAGCAGGGTTGGGAATCAGGGTAGAGGACAGAGTATAAGAAAGGATAACTAATGCTAAAGCTCCCTGAACAGCTGGATAGAAACCTACTACTGTAGAAGCTTCCTAAATATAAATATGTATATAAATGGAATTTAAACGGAATTTTGTAATGACAGGGGATAATGCCTCCCCCAGATACTATAGGCTATTAAATAAAAAGGCCACTGCCAGATATGGGTGTGGTGGTATTGTGTTCCCCAAAATACTGTGCACCCTAATAAAATTATCTGGGGTCAGAGAACAGAAAAGCCACTAGATACTTAGGATACGCAGTGGTAGCACACGCCTTTAATCCTAGAATTCCAGAGGCAGAAATCCATCTGTTCAAGGATACAGCCAAGCATGGTGACTCACGCTTTTAATCCCAGAAAGAGCCTTTAATCCCAAGGAGTGATGGTAGAAAGCAGAAAGGTATATAAGGCATGAGGACCAGAAACTAGAAGCATTTTGGCTGGTTAGGCATTTGGCTATTTAAGATTTTAGGTTTTGAGCAGCACAGTTCAGCTGAGAGCCATTTGGATATGAGGACACAGAGGCTTCCAGTCTGAGGAAACTGGGTCAGCTGAGGATCCGGCGAGGTGAGGTAGCTGTGGCCTGTTCTGTCTCTCTGATCTTCCAGTGTTCACCCCAATAACTGGCCTCAGGTTTGCTCTTATTAATAAGACCTTCTAACAATTCGTGCTACATATGGGTTCCCTCTTTTTAAGTCATTCACCTTGCTTGAGATTTGTTGTGTTTCTGTGGAGAAAGTGATAAATTCAGTCAACTCAGTGCTTGAAATATTTATGTCTTTCTTTCATTCTGTTGATTTTTGAGTATTATTTTTTCTCATGTTATCTTGGTAAATTATGCAAGTGAGAGCTGTTTGGATCTTTATGGATCTTTCTATAAAGTGGGAGTCTCAGATACAGGAAGCTTAGATAATATTTTATTTGTTTACTATTGACTCACCATAGAGTTTGTGGATTTGATTTTCTTGTTGTCATAGGCCTTTTAGTTTTTGTGTTCAGGTTATTTTCTTCTGCTCCATTGGTAATTTTATGCATTCATCTGAATATCTGATTCATGTTGGGTAATCCTAACACTGGGCTTCCATCAGTTAGCAGAACATGCATGTCTGATGATGACTATGCCATGGTATAGAAAACTAGGTCAGAAATATTCAGTATATAGATATTAGCATATAGTATTTATAAGACATGCTTACTAAATATAAATCCTATAGGAGGTATTGGGAAATATTGGACTACACATTGAAGAATGTAGGAAATAAGTTTGATACCATTTTGTTTTTACATATCTCTACCTCTTACTATCTTCTAGTGGAGAACATTCAGATTTTCCAAGTTGCAGATAAATGTTGTAGATCACTGATATTCCTCTTCAACTAAATATCATACAAGAATAAAAATGGGTCCATGATAAAAGATCCCAGAGAAACTATAATTTATTCAATCAGGTATAAAATAGAGAGTATCAGGATTATTTAAGCTACATATATTGTGATAAAAGTTTTATAGTTTTAAATAGTCCTGTTCACTCACTTTCTCAGAGTTTGCATGAAATGTTCATGTTTAGATTGGAGAGATGTCTCAGAAGTTAAGAGGGCTAACTGCTCTTCAAGAGGCCTTGATTGAGATGTCTCAGAAGTTAAGAGGGCTAACTGCTCTTCAAGAGGCCATATTTGGGTGCTTATTAATTGTTGTAACTCTAACTCCAGGGGATGTCAAGCTTCCTTCTGACCTCATTGGGGAAGCACAGGAACCCCCAAAAGGAAAAATAAGACTATATTAGAACATATTTAACAAGAACCTCCCACATCCATTATCCTATGTAAACCTTTCATAATTCAGTTCAGCTCTTAGTATAGGACATTGACTATTGATATTTTTATTCCATATCCATAGTCTGCATTGAGTATGTACAGACATTTTTCATTATTGTTATTTTTTCCCTAAAAATGTTTGCTTAATATTACCTTATATTAGGAAGCCTGCATGTTTGACAATGATTTAATGTGTACATGAGAATTTATGTAGGCTATATATGACTATCATTACATCTTATAAGAGACTTGAACAGCTGTGAATAATATTGGCAGTATTAGGATTTTCGGTCGACATCCTGTAACCTCTTTCCCATGGATATTGCAGGGCGATTCCATGATTTTTCAGGAAAAAATGATTGAATGTTTTACCCTTCCTTGTGTGCTGTTACCATTCTCACTAAAGGAAATTCATCCAGAGTGAATAAATTCCTGCTATTTTCCTCCAACTCAATTTATAATTTTTTTTTTTTTAGCATTTCAAGTGCTTGAGCATACAACTCAGTTGAAAACCTTTGAAAAGGGCCCTGTTGAAATGATTTTACACTCTGGGAATGAGAGAGTTATGTAAGAAGCAAAGTCAAGGGGACATTTTAACTCTTTGACACAGTGAATTCTGATTTTCCTGGCATTTCCAGCAGTGTGATGCTGAAATGCACATGTATTAATTTCATTAAATACTCTACGTGCCTAAAAACAACATCAGAATTTTATGTCTTTGTATCCATCTTTTTATAATAATATCCAAATACCTTTTGCATTTTATATGAAAACATCATATAAAAAAAGCCAGGAGATAAGAGAAGCATGCCTTTGAAAAGTAAAGTAAGTCACCCAAACAAGCAGAACATATACAGTATCTGAAGGAGACCCCAGCACAGTGGGGACTTCATCCTGGACCCAGGATTAGGCACAGTTAACCACACCAAAGCACCTGTTTTCACAGAGAGATTCTTTATTAACCTGGGAAGAAAAGCTAAGGTGGCTGCTTTCTGACTCAGGCAGAGAACTGCAGCAAATGACCACACAGGTATAATTTGTAAGAGGAGGCAAAAGGGAGGTCTGTGTTAGGATGGGTTAGGATGCTGTGGCAAAGGAGATAGGGGACGAGGGAGAAAGGCAGGTGGACAAGGGGAAGGGGGAGGGGGTATTTGTCCAGGATGGACAAAGGACTGCCTCTGGATAGAGGGTACACCTAAGTGGCAAATGGGCAAATGGCGGTTTACAAAGGTAAAGGGGGAAATCCCGTGTTGGGATGAGGTGTTTAATTTTAATTGGGTGTGTTGATTAGGTGAATCAAAGGGGGCTTATGATTGCTGGACTTTGGTAGTCAGACTCAGAAGGAGGAAGTAACCAAATAAAGGAATAGATCTTGGTGTCTAGCTTTAGGGAAAAAAGTAACCTATTGATTTTTTAGCAAGGCAGAGGGAATGGGGGAGAAGGGCAAGTCCTGCCAGAGACACATGCTTGAGTGGAGGAGTGTCCCTTCAAATATCTTCTTTAAGAAATAAAGTAATTCCTGGAAGATGCGCTCTAGCTAGTGATGTTTTTTAATAGAATAGCAAAGTCAAAATATCTTGAAATATTATTCATCGCATGAATCATTACACAGTCGAGGAAAATTTTCCTTTTTACTAAACGCGAGACACTGACGAAAAAAACCTTACCTAAATTTTGAGTTTTCTTTAACAGGACAAACATAAGATCATTATAAAGAGCAGTCAAGAGAAAAAAATAAACAGAAGAAAACAAAACTACAATAACAAACATTTCTTAGAATAAAGTAAAAGTTGTTTTGGATAAACTCACTTGGAATAAAATAATGCCAGATTTCAAACAAATCTAAAAATGTCTTGATGCAGAGGATGGACCTAAAACAGGCACATGGGGAAAAGAATGTGAGGTTAACAAATTCGAGGCAATTGAATAATTTAGTGTTTCAGTGTTGTGTATAATTACTGCTCTTTATAGTCAAAGGGATATAAGCAGCTCAACTACAAATTGGTCTTGTTAGCAGAGAATTTAGTACAAAAATCTTTTATCCACCATTCTCCCTACAGCTTCTTGTTCCCAACATTCATATGCAAAATTGTTTCAAAATTATGCATAGGCCACTTTGATTCATATATGCAAGCGTCTTTTCCTCCAGGCAACATTTCTTCATTTTCCCTCCACAAGTGACTCTCTCTTTGTTATCCTCTTAGACTCAACGCCATCTTATTTCAGAAGTATGTCTGACTTGTCTTCCCAGTCCATCCCTAGTCCACCACATGGTTGTTGATTTACTAAATCCTGTAAGTTTGGTTCACTCCATGAGTCTCCCCCCAGAAAGGAATATTTTATTTTGGAGAAAACTGTTATATATATCTTCCTTCCAGCATTTTACCTTTTCCTGTTTTTTCCAAACCTAGTCATTAATTTCAACTTTTCAAACCATAAACTGATGCCTCACACTCCTTTGCACATGTCTACCATGTATTTCCAAAAACAAATGGTAAATTATTTCATGGCTTCCAATTAACTAAAAATTCAATACAAATACAAGATTAGCTGTTGATCTGTTAGATTTGGGTCTTTCTATATCTCTCGTGTACTAACAGATTGACTTTACCACATACTGAAGATTATCACTACTATTTCCTCTTTACAAGCAAGCTTTGGTGTTCTTACGGTATTTAAATTGTCTGCCTTCTAGAACTTTCATTGTCTCTTTCTCATAGACATATTCTCCATATAATTTTAAATGTCACTCAGGAAAACCTTTATAAGCTAATTTACACAAATAACTAGGAAAGTGATCTGGTCATTGCACTTGGTGCAGTGTCTTGGTAAAAGGAAGACCCCCAATGCCAAGTTCTCAGCAAAAAGGAGATGTCTTTGCCCTCATGGAACAGACAACAGGGAATAAGAGACTAATGCCAAAGGTGGGGAATAAGGGAGAAGAGGAAGGGAATAAGGGAGGAGGGGGGAAAGGGATATTTGTAGGGGAAAGTTGGGGCAGGCAATAGACTGCCTCTGGATAGAGAAGACCGACGTGGCACATAAGAAAATGGCAGTTTATAAAGGTAAAATGGGAAACCCTATGTTAGGATGAGGTGTTCAGTTTTAATTGGGTATGTTTATAGGTGAACCAAAGGGGGCTTTTGATTGTTGGACTTCAATACTTTGATAGCTGGAACTTGGTAGTCAGCCTCAGGAGGAGGAAGTGGCCAAATAAGAGAATAGACCTTGGTGGCTAGCTTTAGAAATGTAATCTATTGATTTTTATCAAGGCAGAGGGAATTCAGAGAAGGGCAAGGCCAGCCAGAGGCATGTTTGCCATGCCTGGGCCAGTCAGCGTTTCTTCAGGTTTTATTTAGATGGTGAGAGAATAATTCCAGTTTATGCTTTATCTTAACTTGACCTTCTTTATTCATTCCTTTGTGCCTTTACCATCTCACTAGAGGGTATTAATGCTCAAGCTTAGTATGTACTATGATATAGACTAACCCTTCTGAAGATCCATATAATAATTTCTTATGCAAATAAAATAATTTCTAAGGTTACAAACAGAACCCAAATGGCTCTCTATTTATTGGCAAGCAGTGACCATGAAGTATATTAGGAATATATTATTTCTCAATAATGAGATTTTAAAGTAGTAGACAATCATGGAAATTATAACTAAATTCACAATGTGCAGAAAAACAGGTTTGAGGTTGCTTTAATAATAATAAAAGCCATTAAAAAATTTGGGAAGTAGTAGTTGTCTCCTGAAATAAATATTTATCATAATGGCTAGTGTTGTCCAGTTGACAAAATCTAGACTCACCTGGGAAAGGGCTTATCACATATCTGTGGGTGTTTCACTGACTATCTTAAATTAGGTAGAAAGATCTGCCCACTGGGGGTGGCACCACAACCTAGGCAGGATAATCTGGGCTGTATGAGAGAGGAGAAGATACGCAGAGCACCAGCATGCATGCATGCATCGGTGGCTCTTTCTGAATTTGCATGTCGTATGCGTGAGCACCTTTTTCGACCTCTTGCCGCCTTGACTTCCTGGCTATGATAGACTGTAACCTAGAACTCGTAGCTGGAATAAACCCTCTCTCCCTTAAGTTGCTTTAGTGAGATAGTGGGGAAAAAAAAGTAACCAAGTCTTCATGTTCAGGATTTCTAGACTTTCCTTCCATTTTTCATTTTCTATGTTAACAAAAATGTTGGAACTTAAACCTAAAACATGACATTCACTCCCTTAGATATCACCTATGTCAACATGAATGGATTTAAATTTCTACTTTTAAAAGGGAGATGATAATCTCCTAAGGTTTTGCTAACAATTAAAGAAGATAGTTTCTCCAAAATATGTTGTATGTCTGGTGTTTCAATAAAGATTCACAGATGCATATGTCTTTAATTTGGATGATATTTTACTGATTAATTTAAATGAAAGTCACAAACTTTATTTAATAAGTTTAATTTCTTTTCACTCTATCAGTTTTTCTTTAATCATTTTTTAAAAAACTATCATGATTAAAATGTAAATAACCACTACTCTCTGTGGTCCACAATTGACACTATAAAATAATTTCTATATTTATTTAGTGAGCAAAGAAAAGCTTCTACCATTATTAAAGATAAGCTTTCCCCCCTTTCCTCAGGTATATTCATTTAACTATTTTGGCTTTAACTCTACTGTTATAAGAATTTTTACAACCCACTAGAGAGGAATCAACATAAAAATATTTGCAAAGCATTTCAAACTTCATAAAATACTGTCCCATCATTTTCCATTCACTCATACAAGAAACACTACATGTTTTTAGTATTTTTTTTCTCTAAGCTCTGTGGAAGGTAAGGAACTAAAAACTCCCTTCCAGCACATAGAAAGCACACTAATCGAGTGTGGAGAGTACTACAATGTGCATATGTATTTTCCTAATGCTAGTATAACTTAAAGGCAGAGTAAATGGTTCAGAATTGAGTACAGAAAAAAATTTAAGTCAAATGTAACTGGAATCACTTTACTGTTTTAAAAATACATAGAACGAAAAACTAAGGAGAGAAAGGTCGTGAAGGAGAGGAACATCTTGTGTGTGTGTGCAGCTTCAGCATGACAGGGATCTGAACTTGAAGGAGACAGATGGCATGAGTTCTAGATGAGGAAGAAGATGTAAGAAGTCAGGAAATCCATATAGTATACATACAGTTATTCTGACAATGGAAATCTACAGAAAAGTGTCAGTCATGTACATAGTTCCATCTTACTTTAGGAACCTACAAACTAGATATCATAAATTAATAAAGAACAAACACACTCAATGAGTGACATTAGGAGAAATCAGAGGATTTCCAAAAAAAGTCTACCTTTCTAGTAAGATTGTAAAGAAGTAGAAAACTTTAAATAACTTGATTTGAATACTTGGTGTGTTCAGATTTCATTTCTCACTGAATACTCATATCTGAGTATGTTTGATCAGTAATTATTTGATTTCTGAACAGAACTTTGCCTAGTTTACAGAGGTGGTTTTCATAAATTACAAATCTCATTGGATATTGCTTTAAAGAAATATCTCTGTTTTCCAATCTGGAATCTCTGACCAGATCTTCAAGTTGATTCTTTAGGTTCAATTTTTTTTTTAACCTCCTTCTACTCTGCTTCAGTTACCAAGTGTTTTGTAAAAAATCGTATCCAAACATTAGTGAATTAAATGAATGATATATTTAGGTAATCATGTTGCTAAGACTTTATGGGTGAAGTTTCTGACATCCCCTAGGATACACAATCTCACACACAGCAAGCCCCAAGTCTCAACCTTAGACAAAGAACTACAGACAACTAAGGAATGCCAGAGCAGGAGAAATAGTTGTCCCTAGGGAAGACCACACTAATTGATTATCCAATAATATACAGTCAGCCTGAAAACAGACATACAAGTAACATTATGTAGACAGCACATTTTATATTTTCCTAAATATATACACATATATGCATATATATGCATAACAACAATTAATGATAAAAGAAAACAAGGAGGGCTATATTAAGAGGGGGTGGAGGAAGGAAAGGAAAGGGGAAATGATATAATTATATTATAATCTCAAAAAATAAAATAAATACATAAACAATGACATGTAAATATACAGCATTGTCTAGGCTATTTTTGCTGCCCTGGGTGCATTTTTCTCCCTCTAAATG
>CABHPQ010121171.1:248-10700 GCA_902168405.1 Peromyscus aztecus | reverse complement strand
GGAAGGAAGGAAGGAAGGAAGGAAGGAAGGAAGGAAGGAAGGAAGGATGCTGCTACATCTCAGCAAAGTTCAGACCAAGTAGACAAGCAACGGCGTGCTGCTGGGGAGCGGAAGTACACACTACCCCACCAGCTGGCTCCTGAGTTACCCTGGGGGTCACCATGCTCGAGAGGCCCTAGGACCTCCTGTGAGGTGAGGAGAACTGGCTGGCGTAGCTGAGATAGAGCACTTGGATGTTAAAAAAGGCATGGTGGCTGGAGAGATGGCTCGGTGGTTCAAAGTATTTGCTGCTCTTCTAGAGGATCCAGGTTAGGGTCCCATCACCCACGTGGCTGCTGACAACCATCAGTTCTGGAGGATCTGATGCCCCCTTCTGGCCTCCATGGGCAGCACAGACTGCACATGGTGTACAAACATTCATGCAGGCAAAACATCCATACACATAAAATAATGTTTAAATAAAATAAAGAGAAAGCCAGGACGTGGGCAAGAGAGATGGCTCCACATTAAGAGCATCTACTACTCTTGCAGAGGCCCTGGGTTTGGTTTCCAGCACTCACACAGTGGCTCACAACCATGTGTAACTCCAGGGCCAGGGGATCTGATGCCCTCTTCTGGCCTCCTTGGACACAAAGAATACACACGGTGCACAGACATAGATGCAGGCAAACACTCATACACATAAACTAAAAATAATTTAAAAAAAGGAAGGACATGGGTGTGGGCACACTATAGTTGGTTCTCACTGTTCAGACCCCACAGTCTTGTTAACTCTGACCTGGTTTACTAAGAGCCACTGACAGCAGACTCCGTTATCACCCAGACTGGAAATGAACCTGCCTTCCCCAAATGCTGCTCTGGGTTGTTGCAGCTGCCTCGTGCCCACTCACTGTCGCTGCTAATCTTGTTAACAAAGTGGGTCCCCATTCTCTACTTCAGGAAGAGTCCTCGGGGCCCACTCTCCTCCGGGATCCTTTGATGCTCTGATGACCGTCCATGGATCCTCAACCACTCTCCACTTTTCTGATACCACCAAAGAGTCTCCATCCAGCTCCGCCTCTGCATGCCCCTCCCCGCTTGGCTATGAGGATATGAACTTAACGGTGACCTGTTAGTAAACATCCAGGACTCGTACACATATTCTGTTGAAGTCCTGGCCTCTCAGGAAGACACTCTGTCATTAGAAAAGCAGCCGCCTGGCTGACTATGGAGTCCTGGGAACCACTCAGCTGCTGTTTTACCTCCATCTCTGTCCTGCCATGTTCAGAAAGGAGGTTCAGGGCAGAGGAGACACGCAGACTTGGCATTCTGTGTCACACAGCCCTGTTCCCCTCTTAAGAGAGTCACTGAGACTCTGGCTCTAGGGCAGACTGGTGATAGAACTGAGAAGCCAGCTCTCTTAGGAAACAGCCCAGAGGCAACGGGCAGTGGAGAATTACATCAACACTGGTTGGGATTCCTGGTCTAATACAGTGATGTAACTGCAACCGAGAAATGACTGGTCACTGGACGTGACCATGGAGAGGTAAAAGCATGCTCTTTCACGGGGCCTATTTCTGCGGCAATGCGTAATGTAATCACTACATATTCATGTATGATATCAGAAAAAATTCTCCAAACTAGTACTAGTAACTAGTATGCAATAATAAAAATTAAAATCATATTTCCAGCAATCAGGCCCCAGCACAGCCTCTGGTCAAAGAAAGGAACCATAGAGACTTAACTCCTAACCTTAACAATAACCATCTGAATAAAGACCCAACCTTTTTCCTTTCTCACACATCTCTTCTTCTTTCCCTACGGTTGCTTCGGACACCATCAGCCTGGCTATTTCTCCCCTTACCTTCATTCTTGAAAAAGGATCTATTTTGTTTTTAACTACGCATATGTGTGTGTGTGTCCACGTGCAGGTCTCCGGAGGCCAGAAGAGGGCAGTAGTGTCCTGGAACTGTAGTTAGGGGTGGTCGGGTGGGAGATGTCCAATGTGGGTGCTAGGGAGGCAAATCTGGGTCTCCTGGACAGCAGCAAGAACTCTTACCCTCTAAGCCATCTCTTGAGCTGCCCCACCCCCCAGCTCCCGCCATGCCTTGCCTTCATTTTGATGAACTGTTGGATCATAGGCTGAATTATTGTAAGGGAGAAAATGTTAAGGTCCTCAGTTTGTTTATTTTTATTTTTTTACTGACTCTACTTACACTTTTGAAGAATGAGGTATCAAGAAGGCATGAAGATTTCGGAGTTGTGATATAATCACCATGAAGCTGGCACTTTTGGTCTCGTATCTGTCAAAGGAGACAATGGATCAAAGAGCGTAACCTCGGCCGCTGGCCCCGCCCCCGCCCTCACAGGCTTACCTGAGTCCTATCTGCACCTGGGCGGTCTCCACAATGGTGACATCCTCTTCATGATAGGGCGTGTCCTCCATTTCACCAGGCCTAGGCCAGGAGCAGATGGACAGTCGGTTAAGAGGGATATTGATTGCTACGGCTACTCTTTGCCTTCTCTCATTTCTAAGGGAACCTGAATGAACAGCCTTTCCGTCCCATTGCTGTGGAGCGGACCCCCATGGAAGCTACTGATTCGGGCTTCTTCAACTCCATCGAGAGTCTGACTTGAGCTTAGGGAACAAACTTTGTGACATCTGGCTTTCCTGAGCCCAGTGAAGCTATCCCACTGGATCAGGGGCTTTCAGACACCTAACCAAGGTATTCTTGTATCAAACAAGTGTTGGCCAATCACCAAAACTCCCAGAAAAATCAGTGTCTGAAATCTCAGGTCAGCTGCCTCTGAGCACATCAATCTGCTTGTCATTTCCTTAACTGGCAGGAGGTTTCTGGTAGAGGACTGCACCTTACAGTGTGCACCAGCCTGGCTGACAGGTATGCAGGGAACTGCACTTTACAGTGTGCACCAGCCTGGCTGAAGGGCATGCAGGGGACCGCACCTTACAGTGTGCACCAGCCTGGCTGAAGGGCATGCAGGGGACAGGACTTTACAGTGTGCACCAGCCTGGCTGAAGGGCATGCAGGGGACCGCACCTTACAGTGTGCACCAGCCTGGCTGACAGGCATGCAGGGACTGAACGCGTCACACCCTGCAGGTTCCTTACTGTTTCATGGAAGCTTCGTAGACCCCGCTGTCTCCAGCCACAGACTCATCAGAGGCAGCGGCTGACACACAAGCAGTTTTGTCTCCACGCAGATGGATCCCTCCTCTTTTGGGTAATGACTTTTCCACATCTAAGGTAGAGAAAGTGACAGCATCATTCGTTTCTTATTGGGACAAGTGTAAAATACTCACACCATAGAAGCCCAAAGTACAATTTCCGTCTTAAAGTCGAGAATATTACTCCCTATATTAACAGACGAGATGAGAGAAGATGCTGGGATTCAGAGGGTCTGAGATTTGGTTGCTTGGGAAAAACTGTCTTTGCTTTTGTCTAAAAATTTTTTTAAAAAAGATTTATTTTTAAGAGTATTGAATGTTTTGCCTACATTTATATAACTGCACCATGTGCATGCAGTACTCAGGGAGGCCAGAAGGTGGCGTTGGATTCCCCAGGTCTGGAGTTACTGGCAGTTTGTGAACCACTATGTGGGTCCTGGGAACTGAACTCAAGTTCTCTGCAAAAGCATCAAGTGCTCTTAGCCACTGAGCCAGCTCTCAACACCGTCTCCCCCTCCACACACACACAATGAAAAAACAATAAAAAAAATTGTGTGTTTGTGTGTGTGTGTGTGTATGGGGGGGGTGTCATGTGGAGGTCATCTTGCAAGAGAAAGCTCTCTGCTTCCATCCTGTGGGATGGAATTCAGGTTGTCAGTCTTGGATGCAAATACCTTAATCCACTGACCCATCTCACAGGTCCTTGCCCTAAGATACTTTAAGGCAAGGGATCCATAATTTCCCATTATCCCCAGCTCCTTTGTTTCAAGCTTTCATGAACAACTACAAGCCTTGGCTAAGCAACCATGTGCTCCCATCAAACACTGGCGCTAGCCCTACTTGACGAACTCCAGCAACTCCACAGAGGAGACTTCGCTCCCCGAGTCTCTACACGCCCCTTCCTCCTTCTCCTGTGCCCCTCTTCTAACAGAAACTAAAGAGAAAACGTCTTTGATTTCCATGAATTTTCACCAGCTAATACCACTAAAAAAAAAATAAATAAAAAAAAAACAACCACCACAAAAAACTTTTTGTGTGCTACTGAATCTTTAGCAGCAGCTACCTCTTAACTTTTATCTCTAACTCATATTCATACACCAGCATCCTGCAGGGAGTGAGGAGCATTCATTGAAAGTTGTGCTCTGTACTGTAATAAGCTGCAAGCCCGTGGAGTGCTTTCATCCTCCAGTGAGTGAGCCCGAGGAGCAGGATTGGTATGCATGCGGCCCCCCTCTGAGTCACGACTGTACATCCTGTTAAGATGTTTAAGTTTTAAGGCTTCAGATTACAGGATTGATTGCGGCATTTTCTCTTTTATTTCTGGCAGTGGGGATGCTTTTGCCTTGGTGATGAAGGGCCTTCTCTGCGCGCACCCCCCTTCGTGAGGGGTGAAGGTGATGACATGATTTATTGATTACCCCCAGGAATAACCGCAGCAGTCGGGAAACTGACTTTGACAATGACAGAGGCTGACTGTGGGAAGACTTCACAGTTATTCCACCTTGGTCTCTGGCATGCGGCAGGGATTGGTGCCGAGAGCAAACGGCCTGTAGAACGGCCCGGCTTCACCTGTGGAAGGCCCTGGGATGTTAAGACAGGAAGTGTCCTTCCACGTGCCCCCCGCCCTTAAAGGTGGGAAGATGTTCCTGGGTCCCGGACAGTTAGTCTCGACGGTTAAGACACACACACGCCTTCCGCTGTTTCCAGACAGGAAGCTGAAAGCGAGCTGCAAACAAAGCCTTGTGTGCATTTTCCCAAGTGACTGTCTTGAGGTACTGGAGATGGTTCGAACCCAGGGCTTCAGATGTCCTAGCCAAGCACTCTGCCACTGAGCCACAGCCAGGCCTAGGGTGTCCTTTTAACAACAGTGTTGTGTAACACTTAAGAGGTTAAAAAAAAAATGGTTTCATGGGAACTTTCTCTAGGCACCTGTCTCCAGCCACAAAGTCTTCAACAAAGCCGCCAGCAAACTCAAGCATTAGGAACTCGGCAGCCTTGCATCACCAGCCTGTGTAACTGGGGGCCCGGGATCACTCGGTGACAGCCCCTATGCTGAAGGCTTTGGGACCCTGCTGCTTTTTGAGCATCTACCCTGACGGACTGGGTTCACCACTTGACGAGATGTTGAGAAATGCTCACTAGAGGATATTGCAGATACGTAACGGGCGGAGTCAGTTACAGGTGCTCAGGAAGTCTCATGCCCCGAAAGGCACAAAAGAACGGCACAACCACAAAAGTGCTCTGCTTTCTCTCCCCGCCTAAACCGGAGTGTGGTGTGAAGAGAGTGGGCACAGCAGCGTTTATGGGCTCTCCTCAGCACACAGGGTAACGATTACCACAAACTGCGTGCGTGCGTGTGTGTGCGTGCGTCAGGCACACTTGGATGGCGTTCTCTGAGGGTGACTATGCAGATGAGGAATGGGTGACTATGCAGATGAGGACAGCCTGCTCACCCAAACAGCCACAGAGGTCAGAGAAGAGAGTGCAGGCAATGGTGCTCCGTTGTACTTCTTCCCACAGGCCATTGTGAGGCCCACAGTGGCTCTCTGTTGTGGAGAGCCATTACAGACACATTTCCCATGTGCTTATTTGTGTGTGTGTGGGGTGGGGGGCAGTATTTTAATAGAATGGCCTGTGATGTTGGCACATCCCTGAAAGAGGGCATACAAACCATACGAAGGTCTCACCCACTCCAGCTCTGCCCCGGTCGCTAACAAGAACACAGCATTTCACTATTCAGTATCAGACACTCCTAAATCAAGTTGGATTCATCTACATCATTAAAGATCTCAATTGACCAGTCAACTAATACTTAGAATTCCTACACCTGTGTATACACATAAAAAACACTCCTTAAGACAGCAAGGACAGTGTCTTACAGGGGCTGTCCTTTCTGCATGGTGGGACGCGCTGACACATGCTGACTGAACAGAGTTTGCTTTGTACCCTGCTTCAAGCTAGCGGAAGAGTGGACTATCCCCGGAACACAGGATGCACTGTACAGCCAGGGTGCCATCTGCTCTTCACACCTATGGCATTCACCGACAGCTTCCACAGTGCAGAGGAAAGCAACGTTAACGAAAGCATGCTCATTCCAGAGTTTCACATCTGTCGGGAAGGACCCACTTGGCCCATCTCTTCCTGGACTGCAGCTGGGAGAGCAGCCAGCAGATGGCAGAGTAACTCCGGACACCAGACTACAGTCACCAAGTAACTGGGGCAGAAGGGGAGTCTGGGCACAAACCAAAAAACGGTGTTTATACAGAACTCCCCAAGCAAGCTAACCACTGAACCTTTGCGCTAATTAGCCAACACGCTAATTGACTTTGTTTTCATCTGTTTCAGGGCAATTTTAAAAGAAAGTCTTTGTCTCTTTGCTATTTCTCAACCAGAGTCCAGGTGGAAGTGTGGACTGCTGATAAAATACATCCTAGGCATCTAGCACCCACAGAGGACCCCTGGACTACAGAACAGGTGGTGTCTTCCTCGGTAACTCTCCACCTTACTCTTGGGGACAGAGCTGAAGCTGGAGCTCAGCAGATCGGGTTCTACTGTCTGGCCAGGAAGCCCTGGGACTCCTCCCAGCTCTGCCTCCCTAGCACTGGGATTGGAGGTGTGAGCTGCCATAGTGGCTCGTCCATCAGTGATGGATCTGGACTCCGACTTCAGCATCTCCTCAACCCGTTTTTATTTTGGGGTACTGAACCCAGTATATGCACATACGAGACAAGTAAGGTGTCTACCAATGAGCTATAAATATGCGCGCCATCCCCGCCCTCCCTGCAATGGCAACTTTTATTTGACAGAGACAAAGTCTAGGTATAGAATAAATGCTCTTTAAATGAACAGCCTGGAGAATGAGAAGGGAACCATACCCTTTCTTCATATGTGGAAAGAGTGACCTAATCCCTCCTAAAATGGCTGGGGTTGGGGGTGGGTGGGAAAGCAAAGATCTGTACTTACCTGTTGTTCCTTCATACAGCAGCTCTCCCGTGCACTCATCAAGGCCCTTATCCTCTAAGAGAGACTGGGATGCTCCTGAATCTGAATCCAGCAAGACCTGATTTTCACCAAGGCCAATGTCAGCAAAGTGGCTACTTAATCCACAGTCCTCAAAGTCCACAGTGAACTGGTGCAGAGAGGTGTCATGAGAAGACACCGGAAATGTGCTGTCCAAGACCAGAGGAGAGCCAGGAGGGGACAAGGATGAAAGAGAGGACCTGGAGGAAAGGGATGTCACTGACTTGGAGGCCTCAGTCAGTGGGGGAGTGTGGCTGGTTGCGGCGACTGCCACCCCACAGAGTCCACTCTGTCCAGGCTGGCTGGGAGACTTGGCCACCTCATTCTCGTGGATGGTGGTGATGGGTCCAGAAGGAATGTAGCCACCCTTCTCTTGAAGAAGGAAGTCCAGTTTATACTGATAGTCCGCGTCCATCTGCTCGCCCTGGCTGCTGTAGTAGAGTTCACTGGAACTGAGCGAGTTGAGGGATCCTCTGCTGGAGGTGTTCAGGGAGCCCCGACTGGATGTCAGCGACCCCAGACTGCTCCCAGATGACATGGACAGTGTGCTGGAGGAGAGGCTGGGAGAAGAACAGTCCACTGTAAAACCTGACTATGCAGAAGAACAGCTACAGCACAGGCTCCTTCAGACAGAAAGTGGAAATGGCGATGCCCGAGTTAAATCCACAGCCCGGGCAGAGGAGCTCGCTGTTGGAACAACCATTTCCCTACTCACTCATTAATATTAGCAACGCTGCTCTCTCCTCATACACCTCAGAAATTCTGGTCTTTTTTTTTTAAAGATTTACTTATTTATTATGTACATACACTGCCTGCATGTATGTCTGTGTGACGGTGCCAGATCCCCTGGAACTGGAGTTACAGACAGTTGTGAGCTGCCATGTGGGTGCTGGGAATTAAACCCGGGTCCTTCACCTTAACCTCTGAGTCATCTCTCCAGCCCCCAGTTCTGGTCTTTTTAAACAATACACGATACACGGCCAGGAGGGTGGTGCACATGTTTAATCCCAGCACTTTAGAGGCAGAGACAGAAGGGTCTCTGTGAGTTCAAGGCCAGCCTGGTCTACACAGCCAGCTCCAGAATAGCCAGGGCTCCACAGAGAGACCCTGTCTCCAAAATAAATAAATAAATGAGTAAGTAAATAACCATTAAAGGCGGGTAAAGTGGTGCACACCTTTAATCCCAACACTCGGGATGCAGAAAGAGGTGGATCTCTGTGAGTTTGAGTCTAGTCTGGTCTACAGAGTGAGTTCCGGAACAGTGTGGGCTACATAATGAGATCATTGTCTCCACCCCCTTTTGCAAAAGTTTAAGTCAAATCAAATGCCTATCTGTAAGTCCACATGCAGAGCCATCCACAGCAAATTCATACTTTAAAAATACTGGAAAAGACTGATGTGGCTAAGAAGAAAAACACTCATAAAGACATCACGCAGCAGACCAGGAGCTCACTCACGTCAAGTGACTATTCGAACCGGTGTAAGAAATCAGCGGCAGCCATCTCATGGCAGATCTCTGTATCTCCCTTGGTAAAAGGTGGGATGGCAGCAGAAATAAGCTGTTTCCCTAAGTTTTCAGTGGCGGATAAAGCAAACCCTCTTTCTGGAGGGTATTTTCAAAATGCATTCTAAACTTAAATATGGAGTTTATAGGAGAAAAAACTGTTTCTAAATTTGGTAATTTAAACATCAATTGAGCGGGCGTAATTTAATTGTTTACTTTTAAGCAGCTAAAACCAACCAGCGAGGACCCAGGACCTGCCTGGATGCTGTGAAAGACATTTCCCTTCAAGGACCTGGCAAGCTTACCTTTTCAGTTGTGAATACAAACAAGTAGTTAATTTAGTAGTTTCTTCAAGTTTCTGTAGCAGCTCTTTTCTTTTCTCTTCTAATTTCAATCTAGAAAAAAAAAAAAGCCAAAGAAATTAATTTTCAAATGATAATGTAGAAACCAAAACTACACAACAGAAAAACTCAGTATCCCAGAATCAGGTGTAAGAGGACATCTGGATGAACTTGATAAAGGGAAAACAGACGAGGGGCGAAGCTTTACAGCCATGATAGATGAAGCTGGAGACGTATATCCAGTCCCAAAGCCAGGAAAACTAAAATGTTGACGGTGTAAACTTTTCTTAAGTTGGTAACAAAAGCCTAAACAAAGCCGAGAATCTTAAAGGACGGTAGGTTGGCTCCCTAATGTTTGTAAAACATTAGGTGGCAATAATAAGGAAGTGTACAAGGCCACCTGAAGTACTGAATTAGCAAGCGCCGCTGTAAAACAGCACTTATTCCTAAAAACTGATTTCCTGGGAGGTTTAACAGCGGAGAAAGATCGGTTTAGGATACTGTGTGAGCTAACCTGCCGTTACAGTTCCAACAAGTCCAAGAGTGTCGCCGCCGCCTTCCTAGCCCCATCCTGCCTCATCACCTGGAGCAGATTATCATGGTTACAGTACTGGAGAATTTTATCTCGAAACAGCAAATTCGTTTCAACATAGGTCACACATCCAAGGATAAGCTTAGTGCCTACACAAATCCCATCAGCCGAGGGGCCGGATATGTCATCTGAGGGAGGCAGGGCCTGGTGCCCAGTCTGGGGTTTGCTGTTTGTGAGCCCAGCATCCTGTGGCAAGCCACCAGCTAGAGGGGCTCACCTTTCTCGGCTGTGAATAGTGATTACAATCCTTCTGTGTCTACCTGATAAGGCAGTTAGAGGGATCAAACGGAGTGAGGCATGGGAAAGTACTCTACAGACCACAGAACAATCACGTCTGCTCACAGCCCTGCAAGGTGGTGATATACACAATTAGCCACATTGCTTTGGAGAAAAAGAAAATCTCCCCAATTTCCAGCCCTTTGAAATTGTATGCATGTCTTGGGGAGTGAGGAGATGTACTCATTTTATTTATAGGTACCTATCCCTTTGATGTGCCAACCACAGTCTCCGTTATTTGTTACAATTAAAAAGTAATTCTTGCCATTTCCTGGAATACCGGCACGATCAATTCTTTCATAACTTTTATAACTCCATTTTTAAGAGGCGCAGTCTACTTTTTAAAATCTCTCTAACAAATCGCTCACTCAGGAAGAAAAATTAACATAAAGACGAATTGAACTGGAAGGCCCAAAGGCCTGGAGATGGCCCCAAACACTGCCAAAGCACATGTCTCTGGGACAGGAGAAATACTTGAGAGATTAGTAATATTTTAAAACTAAATACCACTTTTATTAATACAAAGGCATTTCCTTGTGTCCTAAGGGACTCTA
>CABHPQ010121169.1:0-10890 GCA_902168405.1 Peromyscus aztecus | reverse complement strand
TGTCTGCCCTGTCCTAAAATGCCAACACAGATGGCCAGAGGCCTAATTTGGGGTGACCCACCACCTGGTTTTCCAAATCTCTAACCTACTATAGCAGGACTATTGCCGACTCTGGTCCACAGGGGGCAAACACTCAGGCTTACCTCAGGACTAAAATCTAAAGTCTAGGAGCGCACATGTGTTCTCGGAGGATGTTAGGAAGGGTCACTTGCTGCTGTGAGACACACCCCCACCTCCATCCCACCCCCAGCTACTGTGGCCTGTGCAAGTCTCACTCCCAAGAAGACACCCTCACCACTTGCCCTCCCATGAGCCTCTGGACAGCATCAACACTTACACCAAGGACCCAGCTAGAAAACTGTTCCAGGAAAGGGCAAGCTGACCTGAGTGCGCCTAACCCAGTTCAGGCACAGATTTAACAGACCCCTTCAGAAATACTACTCATTTGGGGAAAAGAGGGTGCATTCTGTTCAACTCAGTATTTGACCCCCACATGAAAGCTACTGGCATAGGGTATTACTGTCGAAGGTCTTAAATAAGTGACCCTGTGTTTCTGAAGACACCTCAAGAGGTCCCAGAGGATCCAGGAGTGTGGGACCAGAGCCCAGGAGTCATCAGCACAGGCTGACAGACAAGAAAGGGCATCCCCTCAGACCCCGCCTGCCTCTCCTTGGTCTAGTTTCCACCCTGACATCCCACCCTGCAAGTGACAGGAGTGTGCAGGCAACAATGAAATTCTGCCATCGAGGGAGCTGCTCAGAGAGAATCGGCGGCAAGCAGTCACTGATGCACAGCTGTTGTCCTCACCCCTGCAAGCCAGGAGGCATCGGTGTGACGGCAGGACAAAGATGTCACTCCGTTTCAATCATCTGGATGAACAGTGGAAGAGGGCCCAGACGCTGGGAATACATAAACCGCATATCCACAGGATGCAACGTCCCCTCAGACTCGGAGAAAAGCCTACCTGGGAGAACTCAGTTTAACCAAATATCCTGCACACCTGCCACCTGGTATCCACAGAGCAGCAGCTTTGAACAGAGACAATGGTGAAGAGTCACGGGACAGAACACAGCAAACCAGGTAATCAGCCCCTGAGTGCCTTGCTTTTAGGCCAAGGGGAAGATCAGAGGATAACTTGCTGGAGTCAGTTCTTTCCCGTGTGCACCCTGAGGACTGAACTTGGGTCATCGGGCTTGGCTGAGCCATCTGGCCAGCCTGATGCAATCTTCTAAAAAGTTAACTATTGGTTAAAAAAAAAAATAGTGCTTCTCAGATAAAAAGAAAGCATTCGCCGGGTGTTGGTGGCGCACGCCTTTAATCCCAGCACTCGGGAGGCAGAGCCAGGCGGATCTCTGTGAGTTCGAGGCCAGCCTGGGCTACCAAGTGAGTTCCAGGAAAGGCGCAAAGCTACACAGAGAAACCCTGTCTCGAAAAACCAAAAAAAAAAAAAAAAAGAAAGCATTCCCTAGGATGGGCCAAGGCCATGTACCTGTAACCCTAGCACTGGGAAGGCTGAGGCAGAACTCTTACGATACAAGGACAGGCTGGGCTGTGCAGGGAGACCTTCTCTCAAATGGAAAAAGAAACAGAACCCTGTACCATCTGCTTCGGCCTTCCTGCACCCTCCTCCACAATCTGAGGGTTGCACAAGTCTCTTCACCACGAGAGGTTAGAGCCAAGGTACCAAACTCATGGCAGTCAGTTAAGGCCTGAAATGGGCAATGTCCCTTCCTCCCAACAACAGCTGGACATTTTCTCAGGCACAAGGAAGAGCAATAGGCTGTGAACCCCCAACCCCATAATTTGCTAAATAACTGATCAAAGAAACACAATGAACTTTATGGGAAAAATGCTTTGAAGTTTGGCATGAGGCGTAGGCATCTTAACTGATGCACCCCACGGCTGCAGGGTCTTACAGATGTCTTCTATCCTGAAACTGACTCTGGCTCAAGCCCTCAGTTTGATTGCATGTATGAGTGTAGGCAACAGGGAAGGGGTGGGGACATCAAAAGCCCTGAACTGGCCGACAGACCCAATGTACAGCCAACGGCTCAGACGTGAGGACCGAGTCAGTGCCTCATCCATCTGCCCTCCCCCGGAGGAGGCCTGTGCTCTCTCTCCTGTGTGCACATGAAAAGGTGCTCCCCAGAGGTCGCCGATGTGACTCCAGTAAGGTCAACCATGAGACCACAGTGAGGACACCAGAGAGATGGTTCAGAGCATTGGCTGCTCTTTGAGAGGACCAGGGATCAATTCCCAGTGCCCACATGGGCTCAGAGCCATCTGTAACTCCAGTTATAGGGAATCTGAGGCCTTCTTCTGATTTCCATGGACACCAGACACACATGTGGTACACAGAAGTACATTTGCAAAAACATCCATACACATGAAACAAATAAATAGATTTTAAAGGAGGGAGGAAGAACCGGAGGAGGAAAAGGAAGCATTTGTAGTAGTTGCCACCATGGCCACCACAGTGGCAGGGGACAGAGGACTCTGCAGTGGAACATCCCAACTGGGCTCTCTCCAGATCTGCCTTGGTCACACTCAGGGATGGAAATATCCCCCAGAGTCCAGCTACTTCATGACCCCAGCAACACTGTGAGCTGCTGTGCACCTGCACTGAGCACTGAGGAGGCAGACACATTCCCACTCCCTCTTCCTCCCTCCCTCCCTCCCTCTATCTCACTGCCTTGCATCATCTCCTGAACTCTGGCACAGGTTCCTGGATGCAGGCCCTTCCTGTGGGTGGCTGTCCAGCTTGTTTACCTTCTGTAGTAAGAAAGACTTAACATGAAAGCTATCGTTTTAACCATTTTTAAATGCACGTCAGAGGGGGCCATGTTGCAGGTGTGAATGTCACCTATTTCCAGAACTTTTCATCATTCCCAACAGAACCTATATGGTCCCAAGAAACAATGACTTCTATTCCCCTCATCTCTGCAGCACACGGAAATCTCTATTCTGCTTTCTGTTTCCATGAGTTTGACCATTCTAGGTACTGCTTGCATGTGAAATTATTATTTATTACTTTTAATTATGAGTACTTGTATCTATGAGTGGCTACGTGTGTATGTGTGCAGGGGCCTGTGGAGGCCAGAGGCATCAGATCCCCCTGGAGCTGGAGTTACGGGTGGTTGGGAGCCACCTGAACTGAGTGCAGGGAACCAAATTTGGGTCCTCTGCAAGCCCAGTGGGTTCGTAACTGACGAACCATCTTCCCAGCCCCTCCATTTGCCCTTTTATGTCTGGTTCCTTTGACTTGGCATGTTTTCTTGCATTCCTTCCCTTTTTGTGGCTGAATATTATTCCACCACGGCCAACGCTGCATCCTGTCTATCCATTCTTCACTCACCAACGAGCACCTTTTGGTGGCTGAAGGATGCTCTTCTGGTCATGTCCATACAAGTAGAAAACAGGCTAAAGGCATAAAAGTTAACCCAGCAACACATGAACGAATGGTACTCAGCATCAGTCATCAGGAAATGCCAATCAGAACCATGAGACACTATTACAGATTTGTGGAAATGACCAAAATTAAAGACTGACAATCCCCAGAGCAGGTAAGGAGAGAGGACAACCGGAACACAGACACTGAGTGCTAGAACCACTTCGGGAAACTGCTGAGATGCTAACCACACACCCACCTGAAACAGCAATTCCATTCTTGTTGATACAGGCAACAGAGATGAATGTGAGCCAGGCGTGGTGGTGCAGGCCTGTAATTCCAGCACTCAGGAGGCCAGCCTGAGGCTACACAGTGAGAACCAGGCCAGTGGTCACAGAACACAAGGGTGTCTCAAAGACAAAACAAAAAACAGAAAAACAACAACAAAAGCAAATGAAGACAGAACAAATATTACGGCGCTCATACTACCTTGGCTTCTAGGACTTCAAAATTGCAAATAACCCAACAGCAATCCAAATGGTTAGGTACAGTGCAACTATACCATATAACAGAGTATTATACAGGAAAAAAAAAGTTAAATATAGGTGTCTTTTGGTATCCACAAAGGATATCCAAGTCCCTTTTGCCCCATGGCACAATATTTGCAGATAATCTCCGCAAGCATCCCAAATGTTTTATTTATTCATTTATCCATCCATCCATCCATCTATCCATCCATCCATCCATCCATCCGCTCAATTTGAGGCAGGGCCTAACACAGCCCACGCTGGCCGCAAACTGGCTGTGTAGATGAGATAACCCTGAACTTGTCATCCTCCTGCCTCCACCACCTAAGACACCACCAGTCAGCTTACGGGGTGGTGGAGTTTGAATCCAGGACTGCCTGCATGCTGGGCAAACGTTCTATCAATTGAGCTACATCCTCAGCTACACTCCATATATTTTAAAACAACTCTAGACAACTTGTGGCACAAGATGACGTTTATATTATGCAAACAGTTGCTATGGTGCCTTGTCTAAGGAATGACTAAGTCTGCATATTCAGTACTGAGGCAGAACTCAAGGGTCCAGAGGGCCCACTGCACTTCAACACAGAGCAATGCAATGAAGTACACAGATTCCCGTCCCACGAGAGAACAGGCGCAAAAGGACCATACTGCACGACTCCATTTATTTAAACATTAAGAATAAACAAAACCTCAAAACTACAAACTGAGCCCGTCGGTGGTGGTGCACACCTTTAATCCCAGCACTTGGGAGGCAGAGGCAGGCAGATCTGTGAGTTCGAGGACAGCCTGGGCTACAGAGTGAGTTCCAATACAGGCTCCAAAGCTACACAGAGAAACCCTGTCTCAAAAAATCAAAAAGAAAAAAGGAAAACCTACACACAGAAGTCTTGCTCGCTGGCCCAGGCCGACGCCTCCCATAGACTAAGAATTCCTCTACCCTCCCAACCTCTCCATCTAGAGACCCAATTTCCCAACTCCTCCCATGGCTACAGAAGGACTGACTCCAGTAATAAGTTCTCCATCCCTAAGATTTCACAGGCGTGGCTCTCCTGACCTATCCTGTTTGTAATGGAAAAGATGGCTCAGTGGTTAAAAGCTTGAGTTCTATTCCAAGCACCCACATTGGTGCTCACTGTTGCCTGTAACTCCAGCTCCAGGGGATCCTATCCCTCTTCTGGCCTCCATGGACACCTGCACTTTCACATGTGGGCACCAACACACACACACACACACACACACACATACACATAACTTAAAATATTGCCCAAAGCCAAGGATTTGCATGCTCTACAGAATACATATTACACAACTGCATAAAAGGCCGGCAGGCACCTTCTGTATCCCAAACACAAGATCTAAGGGCCGGCCAGCAGCATGCACGAACGGAATCCACACTAGCCTCACATACTAAGGAAGAACTGACCAGCACTACTTGGCATTCGATCTGGCAAGACATCTGGGAGCCCAGTGGGGTGTGGCTTCTGACCAGAGCCAGGGGTGTGCGCCTTATAAACAGCAAACAGGATACATGCTTCCTGCCCAGCAAGCTCTCCACTCCCTGTGCCGTGATCTACAGTTCAGAGGAGGGCTCCAGTAGGGAGCCAGAGTCACCAAGTCCTGACCGCAAGTTAGGGTTAGGGTCTCTACACGGGCAGAATGAGCCGTGAGTGGTGACTTCAGCCAGGCTTGAGACAAGAGTCTGACTTGAGCATCATATGAAGAACTCATCTGTCTCCTTCTGCAGGGTGACCCAACCATGTCTGAAGGAGCCAAACACTTCTTTCCGTGCTCAAAACTGAAAGGTCTTTTCATCTGGGGGAAGAAGGCTCCTATCTTTGCACTACACTAAAGCAATGGCGGTCCTCTGTAGCAAACAGGCCTGTCCGCGACAGGCGGCCTCCTGCAGGAGGCTGCTCTACTCAAGCCCCAACTCAATGACATATGCTGGCCACCTGAGCCCCTCCCACGGGTCAGGTGTGTGTACTGAGGATCCTCGTGTCACGGGACCATAGCCACCTGTGCTGTGTGGCTCTCAGGTCAGATATGCCTGGGACCCTCAGCAATGGCCTCTGGACTTCCTAACTCCGGGAAGTGGAGTACTAAAGCCTGATTCTCCCAAAGTACCAATCGGCTTCCACTTTAGTGCCTGCTCTCGCTGGGCCAACTGAACAGGATCTCAAAAGCATGATTTCTAATGCATGGAAAAAAACCTGTGCAGTGTAACAAAGAGAGTTGATCCGCTGAGCTGCCCTCCAGAGGAACAGGGAGAGACTAGCCCCATGAGCATAATGGCGAATGGAAGGAGGGTAAAGGAAGAAAAAGCAGCCGTCATAAAGAAAGACACAGTGATGGCATAAACCTAAGGAAGTACACAGGAAAACAAGGGCAGCCTGAGACAGGGTCAGGAGAGGAACCCAGACCGTGGGCTGGAGGAGATCAGGCAGAGCATTCGTCAACCGAAGAACATTTTCGGGGTCTGTGCACACACTCCCTGCAGGAAAAGCTGGGAGTTCTGCATCGCAGGACAGACTGGGGACAAATGTCCCCTGAGAACTGTTTAATCAAAGTAGATGAGCTATGCACTGTAAGCCAAAACCCCTGTCCACTCCTAAGGCAGCTGACCCTGCGACAGAACGACAGCCCACTGTTCCCATCCCTCCCCAGAGAGTCTGAGCCATCAAGATGAGCCCAAAGGGTAGGCGGGCAAAGCTGAGGACCCTATCACCCACCGGATCACAGAGCAGCAGGGGCTGGCTGGATCAACACCAGGGGACCCCATCCCACATGGTTCTCGTTTTCATCTTGTGTGCTTGGGGGGACAAAGGCTCACAGCTGTCCCATAGCACTTTTCTCTGGCCCGCAATGGCCTTGAGATACCGACGACTGTATACCCAAGAACCTCCGCAATTAGACAGGAACAAGGCATTAACATCAGCAACAGTGAAAACCAGCCACAGGGGTGTGGGGCCCGCCTGTCTATCAGCTGGTAACAGCCAGCAAGATGCCAAGTCAAGGTCTTCAGCACTGTCTCATCCCATTTTTCTGGAGAAATGGACCTGAGGCTTAGAGGGGGGATCCAGCTGGTTAGAAAGGCCCTTCCTTAGGAGAGCCCTCAGCTGGGTTCTCCCCAGGGAGTGGGGCTCTCCAGCAAAGACAGAAATCATAACATGCTAGGATGAGCTTCAAATGTCAGGTTAGACACCAGTGGTCATCGTTTAACACAGAAACAATTCTCAGTTTGCAAAGGAGTTACCGTGTTCTTGCACGCCTCCTTCTTTGATTTACGCTAGTGACAGAACCTAAGATCTCTCACATGCCACACAGTGCTCCTCCACTGAGCGACCGCTCCAAACCGCCACCTTGCTCTGTGCACGCCACTGCTAGGGTACGTCCACTGTGAGGGGTGAAAGAAGGTGAGTTATAGCTGCTCAGGTACCTGGTCAGCTTTCACGGTGGGACGTGAAGTTTGCTAGAATCATCATAAACTGTAGAAACACTCTAGAGACCAGACCCCAGCCAAACCTGAATCTCTGTGATGACGTGGTCTAAGCATCTCCTTCCACCCCAACTAGTTCTAACAGTTCCCAGGCTTAGAAGATGGGAAGGGATATGGCACACATTCAGCTGAGAGGTTGGAGGCTCAGCTCACGCACCCTTGGGTGGCCTCCACCAGCATACATGTCACCACCCACTCAGCAGATCTCTACTTTCTCCAAGGAGAAAACAACAGCAACATAGGAGAACTGCCTAACCAACTGTGAGCAATATTCCAAAGAATTCAAGAAAATGACATGTACGATTTGGGTTTGGGTGTTTTTGTTCAGGAAGAAGTGAACCAGTTGTTACCATCCTGTCTCTTTTGAGGTGAAGCTACACCACAACACATCCAAAGATAGCCCGGTGATTGTATGTTTACCAGGAAGTGCGCTACACCCATATAACCCATGTGGGTGGGGGAAGACCATGTACTGAGGGATCATGGCCGCCAGGCCAGCTCTGGACCTTCTGCCAAGTAAATCAAAGCTGTGGGTACCCAAGGAAAGGAAATATAGCCTGGTGCCACCAAGGTCAGCCTGGGGGTTAGGGGGGACTCTGTCCAGTCCTCTGCCATGCCAACAGGGCCGCCTGTCAAATAGACTCCCATCTTCTACTTGATCGGCATGGCTGGCTTTGCCAGTCACCATCAGTTAGCACTGAATGCTCATTCATGATCAAGAAGGGATAATGATCAGAGACCTCACCAAGGCTGTAGACTGCCACCAGCACATCTCTGAGAACAAAAGAGCTATGGGGTACAGCCATGGGTGCTCTCTGCTACAGAAAAGCCTGAGGGGACCTCGCCCCTATGGTGATATTTTAATTGTACTGAAATGTGATTTTATTTGTATGTTAATAAATAAAGTTGCCTGGGGGTCAGAGCTAATAGCAAGCCATAGCAGAAGCTAGGCGTTGTTGGTGCATGCCTTTAATCCCAGCACTTGGGAGGCAGAACTAGGCGGATCTCTGTGTGTTCAAGGATACAGCCAGCATGGAGACACACGCCTTTAATCTCAACACCAACCATAAAAGACCTGGAGGTCTGTACAGACAGGCAGTGACGAGGAGGTCATGTGGTTAGGTTTACAACCAATGAGAAGGCAGAACAGAAAGTCTATAAAAAAGACAGACAGGAAGTAGATCTCTTGCTGAAGAAGACAGCAGCAGCAGTGAAGGGTAAGGTTTTTAGCTCTTAGCTATTACTCTGACCTCTTGGGCTTTCATCTTTGCATTGGTTCTGTGTTTCTTATTTAATAAGACGGTTACATCTAAACGCCCCAGTTTGG
Source organism: Peromyscus aztecus (assembly GCA_902168405.1). Taxonomy (NCBI): domain Eukaryota; kingdom Metazoa; phylum Chordata; class Mammalia; order Rodentia; family Cricetidae; genus Peromyscus; species Peromyscus aztecus. The sequence continues at coordinate 2,149 of CABHPQ010121169.1, read as the reverse complement.
TTTCCAGATGACCTGAGCAGATTCGGAGAATGACGGCTGGAGACTTGGCAGTCCCAAAGCCATGATGCCAACCGGACAGTCTGGAAGGACCTTACAGGCACTGCTGTGAGAGAGTAAGGACAGGCCGGCTCTGCAGGTCACCAGCAGCCCAACTGTCGCTTCTGTGCCACAGGGAGCCCAGTGAGGCGGAATACGTGCAGAGAGCTCCAAGGGACTTCTGCTGCTGAGGCTCTTCAAGCGGGAGGCCACAGCACGTCCTCAGCACTGTGCTGAAGTTCACCTCCGTGGACACCGACAGGGAAAGAACCTCCCAGCATTTACAAGGAACCACATGAAAAATGTTCCATAGGGCCTAGTGATGCAGGAAGGACCACAAGTTCAAGGCCCGTCTGGGCAAATTAGAGACCTCGTCTCAAAAAACAAAAGCAAGAAGGCTGTGGGTGTAACTCAGCAGTACTCGCCTGCCTAGCAAACACAAAGCCTTCCATCCAGGCCCAGAACCCCTCCCTCACAGAAAGAACACTTTTTTTTGTGACTTTTTTATTTTCCTATATCAACACCTCTCCCTATCCTTTCTTGGGCCAGGGGATGTGGCTTCTTTCAAAAGGCCTTCTTCCTCTTAAAGCAGACAGATCAACATCTCCTAGGTGCAAAGGATGATGAAGTCTTAGGGCAAGCAATGCCTCTCTAGCTCTTTCCGCATCTGAGGCATGCCCAAGTCTAGGTCCAGGCTGTGTGGATAAATCAAGGGAGGAGCAGGCTGTGTGGACAGTCGGGGGAGGAGCAGGCTGTGTGGATAAATCAAGGGAGGAGCAGGCCCTGCTCCCACCTTTCCCACCTCAGCTGAGGAGATCAATTGAAGGGAACAAAAGAGCTAGAGCTCTGTTGCCTGCTTCTAGGGGCCTTCCCGCAGACAGAACAATGAGGCTGAGTTTTACACCATGACATCATCAGCCACCAATCACCACGGGCGAGGTGGAGCAGGTTTTGTCTGTGAACAAGGCTCTGCCATTGCCAAATGGCAAAGGGCAGGGCAGGTGTAAGGCGGGCATTTATTTTCTTTTCCCCGTTTCTGTGTGAAACTGTAGAAGAAAGCTGAGAAGCAGCGGGGAAGAGCTCGCTAAGGGAAAAGAAAATCAGAAACCTAAAATGCCCTGGGTGTGTGTCCCAGGCCATCGGGGAATGTACCTGTCCCCTCCCCCACTGCCAGTGACAGTGGAGGCCTTTGTTCCAGGAGGCAGCCGGTGACATCTTTCCCAGTGCTCCTTGCCAGGCAGAGCCAGCGTTTCAGGAAAGCGTTGGCTAGCACTGGGGCTCGTGTGTGCAGGTGTGTTTTCAACAGAGGTTCCAAGCATCAAAGGGGGAGGGGTGGGGGGGGGGAGGGGGGGACAAGGAAGAGAATGTAGCCAATCCACAGATTCGGTTTCCACTGAGGTATCAGGGGTTGGAGGTTCTTGGGACTTGCTGAATGATAGGCAGTTTACTTTCCTCCAGAAAATACTGGCGATCTTATGAATGAAGCTGTGTGGCCAAGGTTGGAATATGAAAAGGGGGCAGCAGGGAGCCAATACTATTTATAAGAGCAAAGCCATGCTGATCCCTGGCCCCCCACCGCCAAAGAATATTATAAAAGTGGGGGGGGGGGGACAAAGCGACCTACCCTCTGCTCAGAAAAACACTCTATGCAGTCTGCCCAGCAGACATGCAGCCAGCCTCCTGCGTATGAAACAGCGACTCTGAAGAGAACAAGCCTCAAGACATAGGCCCACACTGGCCACCAAAGACCCAGGAGGAAGCCTACAGGATAAATTCTTTTGATTTTTGTTTTTTTGGGTTTTTTTTGTTTTTGTTTTTGTTTTTTTTTTTGTTTTTTCTGGACAGGGTTTCTCTGTGTAGCTTTGCGCCTCTCCTGGAGCTCACTTGGTAGCCCAGGCTGGCCTCGAACTCACAGAGATCCGCCTGGCTCTGCCTCCCAAGTGCTGGGATTAAAGGCGTGCGCCACCACCGCCCGGCTTGTTTTGTTTTTTGCAGTACTGGGGAACGACCCCAAGGAACATGGTAGTTAGGCAGGTGTTGCACCCTCAGCCCTGAGAACTGCATTGCTGACAGTGGGCTTGTGAGGGAGCAGGGGTTCCCCCAGTGACTGATG
>CABHPQ010121161.1:0-16113 GCA_902168405.1 Peromyscus aztecus | reverse complement strand
GGCTCGGCGGCGGGGGAGGGCGCGGGCACATCCGGCGCGGGGGTGCCCAAGTTGCGGCGGAGCTGGGACCCGCCACCGCGGCCCCCGCGCGGCCACGGCCACCGTCTGAGCGCCAGCCTCGCCCCCTGTCCGAGAGCAGCCAAGGCTGGATACATTTTTAAAAAGCCCAACTGCAAACAACTCTGGCGATGCCAAAATTCCCCTCCGAGTGACAGGGCTTGGGAGGAGGCTGCCTCCGGCTGTGCTAGCTCTCGGGTCGGCTGTGCTAGCTCTCGGGTCGCCTGTGCCTCCTCGGCGACTAAGAAAGACTGTGCACTGGCGAGAGGGATTTGGAAATTAGTGGGAAAGCTGCACTCAACTCTATCGTGACCTCAAACTCTGTGGACCGGTTAAAAGAATATCTACATATTGGAAGCAAAGTCGTGGTCAAGGAAGATCTGCATCAGAGGATGGAAGTTTTCCCCTTGCTCTTGTTTCTGTCCCTCTGGTGGTCTCGAACCTGGGACCTGGCGACCGCTGATTCCATCATCCACATCGGTAAGACCAGGCTGGTGCGGCTTGTGGCGATTTTTCCCTAACGTTTCCTTGGCAGTAATCTCTTGCTCCCCCACCCCCTTGAGCCTCTCACTGCTGCTGGAGTGGCCTCGGTTCGCGCCCCTTGTTGCCCGCGCTCACACAAGCTCAGCTTTCCCTCAGCTGTGGCTGGCTGAGCCTCGCTGCGCGGAGTGAGGGCGGGCGGGGAGTGCGGGCCGGGCGCAGGGGGCTCACGCTGGCCTCCGCGCAGGAGTGCAGGGAGTGTGGGGACTCGGGTTGTGGGGAGAAGGAAGTTTGATTGACTCTAGCTTCCCAGTTTTTCCCGGATGTACATTTGAGCCATTAAAAAAAAAAAATCACGGAGCGGGGGGTGATGGGGGGGTGATGCTGGCAGTGTCATCCGCCGGGAGAGACGCGGGCTGGGGCTGGGGGCGCTCCCCGCGGCTCGAACAGGTGGTTTTGCATCGTGAGCGGCCGAGTCCGCTGCGGCGAGCAGTGCGGACGCCCAGGCTCGCAGTCCTCTGCGGTCCCCGCGACCTGGTGGCGGGAGAGGATGGCGGGGCACACGCTCTCGGCCCGGGGCGTGGGAGACGCTGAAGCCGGTGCAGGCCGCTCTCATGGCCCGGGTCAGACAAGGCGACCGCTGACAGCCGCCTCCCGAGCTGCGCCAGAGCAAGCTCTGCGCCCTAGCTCCCGAGGGCCCGCGGGTCGCCAGGATCCTGGCCCCACCTAGGGGCGAGCAGAGCGGCCGACGGCGCGGCGGGAGCGGCGGGGCTCGAGTCATTATCATGCAGGGTGCCCATAGCTGAGGGCTCCAACTCTTCTCACTTGCTAATCCCTGAGAGCTGAGTGGAGATCGGCTTTTGCAGCCTCTTCTGCCTGAATGTGATGATTTCCTTTTCGGAAATTCGCCTCCTGGGCAAGCAAGGTTCGTTTGCCGGTCTGCAGTGAGACCCCTCTGGGGAAATTTTTTTTTTCTTTTTTCTTCTTTTTTTTGGTACAGGAGTTTTATCTGTACAAACGGTTTCCTGTTCTGCAAATCCAGGCGACAGATGGGTCACAGCTTCTCCCTTGCCCTTCCACCGTGACACACACACACACAGACACACACACACACACACACCCCTAGCAGGTGAACCAGCTGCAGGTGGTAATTCCTCCCCAGCCAGGGGCTTCCGTCTAGTGTTTGTGCCCGTGGTGGGCAGATTCTCAGCTCCAGGGGGCTCCCTCTTTTGGTATTATAGGCTATCTCCGCAAACATGTCTGCCATTCTCTATCATTTATATCAATGGGACTGTATGTCTCTGTGCAAGGGCTAATGAGGTCAGAATTCAGAAAGCCTTGCCCTTGTGCATTAAGAAAATGAAGCATTAGATAGCTGGCCGGCTGGATCCCATTTTGCCTTGGGGGCTAACAGTGCCTGTAGGTTCAGAACTTTCCAGGGAGAAATTATGGTCTCATTGAGGGGTTCAGGAACACTCTGATAAGAGTTTGGAAATGAACCATGCTCCTCGTAAAGAAACGGCATGAATGTATGAACAGTTGTTAAGTGATGAGGGCAAGACTATGGGGGTGTGATCAATATACCTTTCTTTATATTTATTTGATGATTAGGGATTTCTGACTTATGCTTGCTCCCCTCCCCCCGGGGGGGTGTAGATAAGTGCTTATTCTGTGCTCTACGTGTTAAATACGTGATTTACAAACATGTATATATGTATATATCTTGATAGTCTTTAAGAGAGGAATACTATTTCACAATGCAGTCCGGGAATTTGGTTCAGAGTAGGAGATAACTGTCTATTTCCCACTGTTGGCAGTCAGAGTGAAATGGCTTACTTATTTATGACTAGTTTCTTAAAAGTGACTGTGCAGCTATTACACATTTCTTTAGAAATCTAACTGTGTGCATCCGCTCTGTATAACCAACTGAGAGAAATACTTCTTTCTCAATTGATTTGGCTTGAATGAAATTAGTGCAATAGACAAGGGAGTTGGCATCTTTTATAGACTACCTAATATTGCAGTGACACTGAGTTTTAAAAGCTTCATACCTCTTATAATGTACTGAAAATTGGTTTAGTTCTGTGTACTTCAAAGGTTAAATGCCCCCTTTTCTGCTCATTTACCCAAAGCATGAGAAATTCAAAACTGGTACACCTGTATTTAACTCGTAAGTCAGCAGTTAACATGCAGTGGGTCAGCTAGCTTACTGGGTCAGTGAGGAAAAGGAATGTTCTTTAGGTGATTGCTTTCATGAAATCATACGGGAAATATGAATATTAGGAGTGTATTAACTCAGGACTCAAAGGCTGAAAATGATGACACCTTTGGGAAAGGAATATTTCACCCCTAGAGATGTAAAGAGATATGCAGAAATGAAGGTTTCCTCAGTCTGATGGGAAAGTGCTTGCAATGATAGTTCAGGCACATTGGAAAGATAAAAAGTCATTGCTCTATTACGCTCTTTAAATACTGAATGCTTTTGATATTGAACCATGGGATGTGTATGAAAATCCTCACCTCTCTCCTTTTACTTCATGCATGTAGCTTAATAAAAACAATCGCATATTAAACTTTAATACTTTGTTGAATAAATTTAGTTAAATAAATTTGTTGATTTAGTTTACTATGATCAGGAAATAGCACTTTAATGGTTGAACCACAATGATTGAGATGAATATGTATCTATTCTACTCAAAATACATAATATTTTAATTGCTTGACTTTTCTGTTAATCATATTTTAGAGGTATTTACTAGTTGCATGTATTTAATTGCTAAATACATATGCACACATGCAACATAGTACTTCATGTTGAATCACCTCCTTTGCTGTGGTGAAAGAAAGGTCTTTTACATATAAAAACTATGCAAGTTTGAATTATGCTTCTACTTTGGGCCTGTGCATTGATTGAGTAATTTCATCAGACCCACATTACTTGATTGCTTAGAAGTTTCCTAACGATCTGCATGCTGTGGGAAGAACCTAAACGTCGTGAGTGGAATGGCAATGATACGGTGTTTTATGAGGCTATTCAGAAGTCGCGCTGATTTATGTAGCTAGAAAGCTCCCAAGTCTTTGAGATTAGCCACGCTGACTGCTATTTTCCTCATCCATCAGTCGTCCCACACTCTCTACTCCCTCAACACAACAGGAGTGTAGAGTGTGCTGCTTTAATTAAGCAGGGATTAGGTGGCATTTCCAGTCAACCGCACAGTTTGTGCTTTGCTTCCTATCTAATATGGAGGATCGCACGTTTTAACAGTTTAATATATGCTCGTTTCTTTGGTGCTCATAGAGCAGATTGTAAATTAGCCATCCTCAGTCACATATCTCTATAAGGGAACATGCAAGGACTGTACTCATTCATATTACACACACCATGGCTGTTAACAGTCTTAGTAAAACGCCTTATGTCAAAGGGGTAGAAAAGAACCATCTATTCATTTCTCTCATAAGCAGATGATACTTCATTCTCAAGATCATAATAATCAACTCTGTCATTGTGAGAACCTAAGACAGTTCACAGCATGCTTTAATCATCAGCATGTTCAACGTATACAGGCTGGCTTAGTGAGTGAATGTTCAGCACATTATGAACAATGCCAGACAAGCAACTGAAAGCATCTGTTTTTATTACTTTTGGTCTGGGGTCTGTTTTATTAAATATGATTATAAACACATTCCCAGAAGGCATATAATAACTATTTTTTGCTGAAATATTTTTTCTTCACATAATATTTACTGGTTAGCCAGTGACCTCAAACTGGCATCAGGAACTCTTGGTATCCTATATCTCAAATTGCTGTTCCCCCTTTACTTTTGTTATAACAGTTGTTTGTTCCCTAAGTTATAGGTAAATAGAAATAAACTTACAAAAAGTATCTAGACACATATTTCACTGTTGCTCTTTTCTGCATGATTAATACAGTTCTTTGAAGCACAATTCTGATGTGAATTAAATTAGACAGTGTTGTTATTAATCAAAGACATCAAGCGTGACATGACTAATAAACAGAATAACAAGGACCTTTGCTGTCTACTCCAGATGAAATATATATCCACTAAATATCTCCTACAAATGTTCATTCAAATATGAATAAAAATCACAGTGATTAACATTTGACTTGTCTAAAAATAGATAGTAATGAAAATTGTTAGAAGCAATGGAAGATAAATTTCATTCAGTTCTGACCTCTATGGGTTATTTTTCCTTACTAGATATGTATCTTAATGGTACATTATGATTTTAAAACTCTAAATTCTATATAGAATTTTTTCTTCTTTTACCCACTTACAGTGTTTTGAGTATGGCATTCCCATTTGCATTGGATCATTGGTTCATTTTGATTATAGACAGCGTATTGGTAACAATACTTGGTATTGCTGATTATCTAATATTTATTGGAAATATTAGTTACAGCCTATAGGAATATCTTCACCATTAGTTGTCACTCCCTTCTGAACTGTTACTTTGTAGTTCTACGTGAAAAACTGTATGAAGTCATTTTGAAATTATCAGAAAAAGGGGCTACTTAATGAGATTTGTGATCTAGAAGAGAGTTGTTTTTATTCTTTGAGTAGAAAAGTATGTATTAATTTTGTTTTTCATTCTTACAAATGTTACTCTAGAATATATCAATACCTGCTACTTTCTAAAGCTAGATTGATAGATTCAACAATGTACATTTTAAATTTAACATCAAACAGAGATATTTTCTTAAATTGATATTCTGGTGAGGAGGAGCCAGGACAGAAGGAAGGCTGTTGCATGTTGAGTAGTGTTGGTACAATCAGACATCAGTGAATAAAGCCATTTGTTAGTTCTTACTGGAGTGGCTCTTCTCACCTCTGGAAACCCTATGGCTGCAAACTGATGGATGTTTGGGAGGAAAAAGCATATAAACAGAGATGTGAACGTTACATAGGTGTACACAAATACAGAAACATCTAAACATAATGTGTGCCATTCATGATCACCTATGTTTTCAAGTAATTTTACCTGTTTAATATGAAGTTTCATGCATCATGTAAGTATTACACAGGCATACATACAACCAATACAGTCACCAGGAGAAACACTACTGTCTCATTTAGTCATTTGAATCAATGTCTATTCTCCTTGATAATTTCTTGTTTTCTTTAATTGTTTCTATAATCTCTCTTTTATGGTATTCTACTCTCAGAATAATAGAAGATGAAATGTAAGTCAACTTTCACTACAATAACAATTCAAACATTGTGGTTTGAATCACATATTTATTGAGCATATGACTTAAGTTAAACAGAAACTTTTTCTTATTCTTTTATACTTTATCCAATGTCAATATTAATTACTATTAACCTATTATATGAGCTAATGCACTTTAAGTATCTGAAGTAAAATTAAGCAATCAGATAGACATATTGAGAAGTATAATAAGGTTATTCTGAGATTGCTTATTAAGGACATTTGTGGGTTCTAGTCTTTTACATTGACGAATTTTAGGTTTTGGCTATAGATAGAAATTTCAGGTGAATGTGAAATACAGGTGATAAATTTAAGATATAAAAAGAAATACTCTGGCTCACATTCTGTTTGGTTCACACAAAGTATCAATTTTATAAACAGTTAATTGATTAATATTGAACATTTATTTAATTCTCTGAGTCTCTTCATTAAAAACTCTAAACTCAAGCACATTTAAGCTCTAAAATTATGTGAGCAAAAAGAAAATTCGATATTAAAAGAGTGTCAAAAAGAAACTGGGAGAAGAGACATAATCAAATATGATACATAGAGTTATACATAATAGCAAATTTTAGGGTGATCTTAAAACAATGAAAGTGGAAATATGAAACATAAATGAAACTGTAATCATTCTACCAAGGAGCCAGGAATCAAGATGGTTTGGGTACAAACAAGAATTATGATTAATACCTTTGCTAATCAGATTTGTTAGATCTCTCATTAGTATGGACTTCAGGGGTAAGCTGATATATTCTAATCAGCACTGTCTATACGGCCTGTATAACTAGGAAATTTAAAGCACTCTACTAATATTAGGGCAGGAGTGATGTCACTCACAAATGTATCATGTAACTAACTATATAGGCTGTTTAAAGTTCCTCATTTGTTTGATTCCTGTTCAATTCATTTCTGCTTGTATACACCTGCTGCTCATCAAGTAGCCTCAATGTGTAGCTGCTCTGTGTTGACTGACAGCCTCCTTAGTAGATGGAAGCAAAGTCAGAGGTGTCCTAAGCTAAGCGTCTGAACTGCATGTATGTTTAAAGTTTGTAAATCACTCCAATTAGCTATGTTATTAACACATAACCCTGTTTATAAAATTCAGGTTATTAATTTTATTAAAATATCAAGTATATAATGTATCCCACAGTGATTCAAAGTAGTGTTTAAAATAAATATTATTATTTGTCATTATACATATCTGGTTTCTCCTAAATGATTTTAAGTGAGATCCTTGCTTCATCAGTAAATCATTATACTTCTAGAAGTTAATATTCACAGGATGACAGGATAATACAGACATTTCTATTAACATATAAGAATCTGTCAGTGAACCTTTTTAACATTTGTAATAATTTTTGATAATTTAATACTTGAATACTGTATTTTCATAATTTCCACCCTTATTTTGTTCCCTCTAGCTCTAAAACCTGTTGTGGCCCATAGTTCCTATTAGCTTCATGATCTATTACTTTATAATTATTATTGTTATAAATGTGTGTGTACACACACACACACACACACACACACACACACACACACTTCTGAGTCCATTTAGTGTTTGCTCATGTCTAAAAACCACAATAGTAGCATGATACATATATTAGGACTAACCAACAAGCTACTCAATTGAACTTAAGACCTCTCAGTATGAAGGAATTCATGCCTGATATTCTAAACCTAGGCAAGTACCCATGGCTGCTGAGACCATGAACCTTCTACTTCTGCCACATCCTTAAGTCTGTATTGTTGCTGAAATTTTTCCTGTGTCCTGCCTGGCCCATGGTCAGAACAATCTCTGTTAACTGCCTGTCCTGCAGCTGCTTGGACCCAAATAAACACACACAGGCTTATATTATTTTTAAAAATAGGCTTCTTGTTAGCTAGCTCTTATATCTTAAATTAATTCATTTCTATAAATCTATAAATCTATTTGCCATGTGGCTTTTGGCTTACCAATATCTTTACATCTTGCTTCTCCTGGCGGCGGCTAGCAGCATCTCCTCTGCTCCCCTTTCTCTTCCTGCCTATCCGTTTGGATTTCCTGCCTGCCTCTAAGTTGCCTTGCCATAGGCCAAAAAGTTTTATTTATCAACTAATAAGAGCAATACATATAATTGCCAACAGCCTTCTAAATGATTATATAGGGGTTCCATAATTAAAATACTGAGTAAGCTATGCTTTTGTAGTTTTGAATTTTTCAGTTTCATCGGGGAGACTACTAAATAAGAAAACAGATATAACCTACTATTGTAACGAACACCACTAAGTTAAATGAAAGACTGACAGGCCACACGGCACTCTGCTTTGGGTGGGGTGGCATGGTAATAACTCTCAGGAGAGAAAAGACCTAATTTAAAAGGCACAAGGCATATCAATGTCTGGTGATATTTAGGCAGCAACTGTTGCAAGGACAATGACTATGAGACAAGACACTGGGAGTCAGTTTAATTTGTTAAGGGACATTTTGAAAGCCACTTTGAGTATAGTTTAATGAGCAAAGTGGGAAGTAGAAGGGAATAAAGTCTGACCTACAAGTAAAGCAAATGCAGGAGAGACTTATGTGTCATGTTACAGCTCTCAGGTTTTTTATAACCTTCTCTGGTTGTCTGTACCAGGTGGTGTAGAACTGTAGTTTTAGCCACTGTGGCTTGAGTTCCATTGGTGGTCGAAGAGGAAGAGCTGACATTAGTCTGTGTACATAATATAAGGTAGTAAAAACAGACTTTTCTCATGCATTGGCCAAAGGGGAAAATTTCAGAGCATGTAGGCTTCCAAAATGTTTCGGATGGGCAAGAAACTGAAGTGTGTTACTGTGACTCAAAAGTGGGAAAGGGGGAGATGTGGGCAATTGCTAGATTGGAATCCAAGTAGGAGTTCTTCAATTTTGTATTTATGTTGGACCTCCAGGTCAAGGGTATAAGATTTTTATTTTATGTGTCTACATATTCTAGAAAATGTAGAACTTGTTGTGGTATTTGGCCTTCAGTCAGTGAGTGGGGAACATAAGTGAGGGAGAAGAGCTCTGAGACAAGAGCCTTGCAGAATGGAGAGGTTAAGAGGAGAGAGGGAACCCAGGAGCAGCGACAGATAAGTGCCCTGTGGGACAGAATAGAAGCCAGCATAATATTCTAGAAGAAACGCAAGGACAGTATTCCTTGGAAGATGAAGGGAGGTGTTGTCAAATGGAATATATATAAAAAAAAATGTTCTAGAAAACTTCAGGACAGAGATGAACCAGGAGAAAACTGTGTGCAGTGAGCAGGAAGTGGTAAAATAGAGACTAACAACAATTAAAAGAATGTACTGAGACCTGAGGGTTCTAGGAGACTCAGGACAAGGGAGGAGGAGAAGGGAAGGGTTGCAAGAGATAGTAGGGAAAACAGGGTGGAATTGAATTTGAAATTTCAGAGTGTTCAAGCATAGGAATTTTCATAATGATATTTTGACTAGAAGGAATCGTGAGGGAGTTGCAGACTTTAAGAATAAGACACATTGTTTTCCTCCAAATTTATTTGCTACCTGGGGTTTAGGTTTGAATAGTAAGAATACATTTTTGTTTTTTAATTGTAATCTTAGATCAAGATTACCGGGCCAAGCTGATTGTAACTGGCCTAAGTGAGAAACTTTCATGTAGTTCTGAAACACGTGATATTTATTATTCTGCTTATTTATTTCATTGAGTTTTCCAGCTCACTACTAATGTTTACTTGAAATTTCTCACCTGAAATTATGAGTGTATCACAACTTAAACAGCAATGATATGTGTTACAAATAAAATAACTATTTACCTCTGGGGCATTCAATTAATTATTGTGACTATATAATATCCTAAACTAATGAATGATGATAAAATACAATTCTTGCTATAGTAGATACATTTGAACTGATCATAAATTTATTTTAAATAAATTCTGATATGCATCTGATTTGCTTTAAATCCCTCAGAATTATCTCCTTCAAAAAGGAGAATATAATTATTTTATAGGGCAATAGTTTTCATTGCTAAACAGAAATTCATGTTATGTTAATTTTCAGTGACACATTTAAACATTTCCTTTTATGGATCTTTCACTTCTATTTGTGCTATACCACAGCTGACAGCTTTTCAGTCACAGGTGAAAATGAGGAAAGGAAATGTTCTAAATTTTCTAAGCTTGGAAATCATTTGAAAGTGAATCTTAATGCATTCATAAGTCTATTAATACGTCAACAAGTTGTGTATATCACATTAGTGTTGTGCTTCAGTTAATATCTGTGTGGAAATATGACTTTAACAATTTTTCTGCTTTTTTGTCTGTATTCTTCTCTGGTGCTAGCTCCTCTGTAAGACCCTTTCCCCATGTGGGAATGATGTAAGTGTTGCATGGATATTTCTGCTTGGCTACATGTATTAATTGATGTGCAAACAGGAGATCCATGAACAGTCAGAAACCTGAAGTCTAGTTTGGGATCAGAAATAATTGGAAAAAAAGACAATTTTGTTATGGCCAAGGAACATACTTTTGGAATATCAAAATATATTTGTAACTTAGTAAGTAGTATGTGACCTATTGGGATGGCGACATGCAGTCATTTGACAGAAGTTTGAAGCAGTACATTAGTTGGAACAGGTACCTAAAATTGATGAAGTACTTAATCTACTTACTATCAACATCATTAAAATGCTATATGCCATTGGCAGTACACTTCAGACTGACATATTGTTCTTAAAAGCCAAGGACCAGGTAATATTTTAGAAACTGAAGAGACAAATGAACTATTGCAGGTGTTCTGTTGCATGCAGTTTAAGGTGAACTAAAACCAGAAGCTGATTCATTTGTAGAAATTCTATAGCAATTTGCCAGTGTACAAAATTGTGTCAATGGAGCAGTGACAATTGTATATCTAGTCAGTTCCTTCTTGAATGACAACAAGAGCAGTGTGAGTTGTTTTTGGAGATGTACTGACATCTCTTAGCATAGACCAAAGTACATGTAGCCTATGTGAGGCCATTAGATTATTTTATGAACAAGATTATTTTGCAATAATATATCCCTCATTTGTGTTGGTTGTATCTCATGACCACATTTGATTGACATTGCTTTCCTGTTATTTGCTGGTGTACCTGGTGTGTTTCAAACATTCTATGTAATTGACTGTTCAAATAGAAAAATCATGATCTATAGTCTCATGCTGCATTTGCAGTAAATATATTGAGTTGCTTATGAATTTATTGTAGGACACTTAGCAAACAGGAAGAGCAAATGTTAATTTTGACATATGATGCCTAAATATTTAGACTGTAATGTCGAATTTCATCATCTAGGTAACCTGTGCCTCTTATCCCTGAAGGAAGAGATTTTAGAGATAGATATCTGCCTCCTTGGGACATAGTTTCATATTAGGAAGCTGAAGGAAGAGCAATTTGGGTCTTCCAGTTGGATGAGTACAGTACACTACAGCATGGGGAATTGTGGGAACTCAATAAATGTCCTGTTGATGGAATCTTGACAGTGCCATAAGCCAAATATATTTTTCAGAAAAAAAGTAGCTTATAAATAGGATGAGGAGTTTATCCTTTACAGATAGTCCTCATTTATAATAGAAATCTCTTTACTCAGCTTTCTGATGGTTAATCCTTCACCTTGGTGTAGCTATGGGCTACAAAATAAATATAATCATGTCAAAGCCAGAGCCAAGGCAGAATGTCAACCATTTATTTGCCTCTTCTTCTTTCTTCACACTACAGATGTCAGCAGTTGTGTTATTAAATCACGAACAGGGGAAGAGGCTTATATATCTGGTGATTCTGGAATAAAGAAAAGCATTGAGATCTTGTTTAAATTTAATGTCATATGTTAGATTGTGCAGTGTTTCATATATATATATATATATAAATTGAAATTCAATTTCTTTTATTTTTGAAGTTAATATTGCATATTACAATAATTAAAAAATTAGTCATACAATTCATCTGTTGCTTTGTCTATACTCCAGCAAAGGAAGGAGGAAGTTTATCCCACAGCAAAATAAAATACTTTATTTTTATAAGAGCCATGGCATCTTAGTAGGAAACATGGATACTAACCTTCAACCATGTAGCTGTAATTGAGAACAGAGCAAACACTAAATGGATAGAAACAAACGATCAAAAAGTAACTGTCAAATACATATTTTTCTCCACAAAAGTTTTGTTGTTGTTGTTAATAAACAGTTAATAAATAGCAAACTGCTTTGATTCTTTCTATTTCCTGTCCACCCTTCACTGGCAATGCTAATGAGCAGCAAAATAGCCAAAAGCCAGGAAGAAGGAGCAAAGAATTTTAGATAGTTTGTAAACCGGAAAATCAGCCCCTGAATGCTCCTAAGCACAGGCTCGCTGAGAAGAAACATCTTTATTTTCCCCAAATATTTCCCAGCTTCTGAAGACAAAATTTGCTTTTGACTGTTGATTGTGACTGAAGCTTCCAGACCACCAAGGAGGAAGTCTCTGCACAACAAAGATTGGAAACAGATCAAGAGTATTATTATTTGGAAAAGCTTGTTCCTGGGGATACTGCTGCTGATAGCCAGGGCCTCAGCATTAGCTCAGTTCCCAAAATCATGACTCTGGTGACTTTTTAAAAGGAACAATATAGACTTTACCTATATTTTTAAAGCAGTTTAGGTAATGAACTATGTTGGTTTGATGCTTCTGTCTATCTTCATTGTGTACTGAGACCTTCATTGTTTATTCCCACTTGACTCCCAGATGAGGCTGTGATCTAGAAGACCATAAAGAAATGAGTACTGAACCTTGAAAAAGAATGGTGAAGTACATACAAATGATAAAAGCAAGAATCTAATCCAGAGAACTAGAGAAAGAAAGGAGATCAGAGAAAGTGTTGTGATCAAGTAGAGGTCTATGGCTTCATTAGGGGTGTTTGTTTATTTTTAGACATGGGGTCTCATTAGATGATCTAAGCTGGCTTAGAACACACTGTCTTCCTGCCTTCTCTTAAAAGGTCATAGTGCATGGCATCACACCTTGCTTTGATAAAGTTTTATTCATTGTTAGTTGGTTGTAGATTTTTTTTTTATATTTTCAGACAACTATTGTGAGTAATGGTTTATAATTTAATGGTCCCTTCCTTCAGATAAACCACCAAATCAGTATCTTTCTACCCCGTTAGGAAATCAGTTTTTATTGTTAAACTCATTCTTTGGCTTCTTTTAGGGGATAAGTGCTTAGAGTTTGCCAAGACCATCAGTTGACAAATTCAGACATGATATTCTTTAGAATATTCAACAAACAAAATCAAATTTCTTTGTCTGCCTTCAATGGCTACTGTTATGTACATTTATTACTTTTGGTATTTGTGTTTTCTTAGATGTTCATGTGAAATGGAAAGCAGAATATCATAAACAAAGAAAATGACAGTATAACTATCAAAAATATATAATTTAGACCTTTTAATGCTTTTAATAGTTCAGAATGAATATTTTAAAATGTAATGTACAATATACAGTTTTAGAGATGGTGTCTTACTATGTGGCCCAATAAGCTCTTGATTCTGCTTTAGCTTCCTGAGTAGCTGAAATAAGAGTATATAAAATTATTACCTGGTTTAATATATATCTTACTAATATTATACTAACATCATTACTTTCTTGCTAGCCCTTTGTTAAAAATTACATATAAATTGCTATCTTTGATGATGAACATGCTTAAAATTTGACTTTTTCCCCTTTAAATAAATGTTGTTCTTGACTTATAAAAACTGATAATTAGACTCATCTACCCAATCAATAATGTAACATTTTTTAAATTTTTTTATTATTAAGAAATGTTCTATTCATTTTACATACTAACCACAGATCCCCTCTCCTCCCTCTTCCCACCTCCCAGCCTTCCCCCGCAACCAACCTCCCCATTCCTACTTCCTCCAAGTCAAGGTCTCCCATGGGGAGTCAGCAGAACCTGGTACATTCAGTTGAGGCAGGTCCAAGCCCCTCCCCCCTGCACCAAGGCTGCACACCTTAGGCACTGGGCTCCAAAAAGCCCACTCATGCACCAGGGATGGGTTCCGATCCCCCTGCCTGAGGGCCTCCCAAACAGTTCAAGCTAAACAACTGTCTCGCCTATCCAGAGGGCCTAGTCCTGTCCCATGGGGTCTCCACAGCTATTGGTCCACATTTCATGGGTTTCCACTAGTTTAGCTGGACATCTCTGTATGTTTTCCCATCTTGATCACAATGTCCTTTGCTCAAAGAATTTCTCCTCTCTCTCTCATTGATTGGATTCCTGGAGCTTGGCCTTGTGGATTCTTGGGAACTTCCCTAGCACCCCGTTTGTCCCTATCCCCACAATATCTCCCTCTATCATGGTATCTATTTCTCAATGAGCACACTTACAGACATGTTTTCATTCTCAAATTGGACCAGCCAAGATGGGAGTCAATGTTAGTGCTCTCAGTTAAAATTAAGATGCTAACATTGTAGAATCAAACATAGACTTCTAAGGATTATTTAATACTTCACAACCTTCAGTGGATATCTGAGTACTTTGCTAGTCTTAAAAACTGAAAGAGTAATGAATATTGCTTCTGGCATCCCTAAAATGGGTGTCTTTGCATGATAGTATTAATTCTTATGCATAGAACAGACCGAAAAGCAATAGATATAGAATGTAAAGAGCAAAGAAATAGGAAGCTAACCAGTACATCACAGAGCTCCTTTCTGGATGTTCCATCCATCTCTCAAACTTGGTAGCTAGCCTGGACTTAGGCCTTGCTAATCTTGACACCAAAGCCTGACTAACATGGCTGCCTCTACAGTAATGTGCCAAACCATTTTTTTTATTTCTTATGAATGATTTGCAATGAACTATCCCATTTTGAAATTCAATTTTCAAAATATCATGAAACTCTTTCTAATTAACATTGTATTACATGACAACGTATCAGTCTGTATTTATAAGGAGAATATTTAATTTTAAAATGTTACATTATTACCCCCCCCTCACCTCCAGTTTGCTCTTGTAGATCTCATAAGGAAATGGGAGGTTCAAGCTGGAACAGGGACAGAGTGGGAGAGCAAGGAAAGAGATACCATGGTAAATGAAGATATTATGGAAATAGGAAGAAACAGGGTGCTAGGGAAGTTCCCAGGGATCCACAAGGATGACCCCATCTTAGACTACTAGCAATAGTGGACAGGGTGTCTGAACTGGTCTACTCCGGTAATCAGATTGGTGAATACCCTAACTGTCATCATAGAGCCTTTCTCCAGTAACTGATGGAAGCAGATGCAGAGATCCATAGCCAAGCACCAGTCTGAGCTCCAAGAGTCCAGTGAAAAGAGAGAAGAGGGCATCAAGATCATAATTTGAAACCTACAGAGACAACCAAACCAAACTAGTGGGAACTAATGAAATTTAGAACAACAGATGTGGAGCCTGAATGAGACTGAACTAGGCCCTCCGCATAGTGAGACAGTGAGCTTGATCTGCTTAAGGGACCCCCTGGCAGTAGTATCAGAATCCATCTCTTGTGCATGAGCAGGCCTTTTGGAGCCCACTTCCATGATGGGACACCTTACACAGCCTTGAGGTAGGGGGAGGGCCTTGGACTTGCCTCTACTAAATGTACCTCCCCAAGGGAGGCCTTACCTTCTTGCAGGAGGGAATGAGGGGTGGGTTGGGAGAGGGAGGCTGGAGGGGCAGGAGGGGGGAAGAGGGGGATCTTTGGTATGTAAAATGAATAAAATAATTTTTTAATAAAAAAGTGTGCTCATTGAATTTTAAAATGTGCTGTAAGTTTGATATGAAATATTGGAGTGTTCCCATGTTTCATTTTTTTTCAAATATCCCAAGGTTAATCCTTAGGCATTAGACAGTTATGCTAGCTTCCTAATTTTCTTTTCTTCATGATAGTATATTCAGTTATAACTATACCCCCAAATGATAATAAGTAAGCTTTTAGCATTCTGAAAGAAAAACTATGGTACTCATATTATTTATTTCATAAATTAGTTCTCAGGATAAATGAAAATCTGATTCTCCTTGTCATGGAAAACAGGGATGATATGGAGGCCCTGATCCAATCTATGGGTTTAGGAAGTAGGGAAAAAACCAGAATCAGAAAGTAATTCCAAATGAAAGAGACATGGGGTAAGAGTGAGAGCTGTGACAAGAGAAGTTGGAAGTTAGGTAGATCCCAGAGGGACCCAGTTTAGAGAAGCTTGGCTTTATCTTCAAGGTCTTGTCATGTGATAAAATGGTAACTACATGGGGACAATGTAAAGACACTGGCAACCACAAATGTAAATGGAAACAATTTGTATAGGAAATGAGCAGAGAAGTTCAGCATCATCATAAGTGCAAG